>PVJD01018627.1:0-13883 GCA_004026545.1 Mormoops blainvillei | reverse complement strand
CTATGAGAATGGAATAGAAGGGATACCATCTGGGTAGTGTTGCAGGGTGAGTAGAAGAGTAGAGGACTTGGAGTAAGGGGGTCACAGATGAATTGAGGTGACATTTGTGAGGATCGTGGTACGGAACATCCTCTTCCGGTGAGAGTGAGCCAGTTAATTAGGACCAATATTCCTGCTGAAGACAACGAATATGCCACACCCTGCCATATTAAAAATATTCTTGAAAGTGCCAGATGAAATAGATGAAAATAGAGCCAGGGACTAAAGGAAAGAGAATAGATACCCAGGGAGTGAAACAGAATTTGGGGACACTTTTCCCCTGGGGCATTGGAGTATTTGCCAATTTCTTAATAGGTGACTGAAAACCTAAAATTCTTGAATTTTAGTAGCCTTGAATGCCGCTTTTTAAAACTCTTATTGATTTTTTTTATTGAGTTAGCATTTTCTAATAACATCACGTAAGTTTCAGGTGTACAACTTTATAATTGAACGTCTGTATACACTATAGTGTGCTCATCACCAAAAGTTGAATTTCTATCTGTCACCATACATTTGACCCTTTTACCTGTTTCACCCTCCCCCTTTATTGTCTGTATCTGAGTTTTTGTGGTTCATTTTGTTTGTTTCTTTTTTATTTATATTCCTCATATGAGTGTAATTGTATAGTTTTTGTCCTTTTCTATCTGACTTATTTCACTTAGCATAATATCCTCAAGGTCCAGTCCATCTATATTGTTGCAAATGGTAATATTTCAGTACATATATGCATATATATGTGTATATATACACACATATATACATATATATGTGTGTATGTGTGTGTGTGTATATATATATATATATATATATATATATATATATATATATGTATATAAACAAATCTTTACCCATTCATTAGTGAGGATATGGAATAAATGGAACCCTTGTACAGTGTTGATGGGATTGTAGATTGGTAAAATGACTATGGAAAACATTATAGAGGTTCCTCAAAAAATTAAGAGTAGAACTACCATATGACTGAGCAATTCTACTTCTGGATATTTATGTGAAGAACAAGAAAACATTAATTTGAAAGGATATATGTAACCCTATGCTTATTACAACATTATTTACAACAGCCAAGATACGGAAACAACCTAAATGAAAGACTCTTTTGATAGTTTTACAAGGATAGAGTACAAGGCTTGGCATTCAGGGCTTTGTGGCCTGGGACCATAGAAAAGCTGTATTCTAGGAGTGAGAGTGCACCCTCACTGTTACTGCAGCTCAACTTGCTTCAATCCTTGAATGGATTGCAGTGATCTTGGATTACCTAAGTCCCCAGGCCATGGCAGAAGCAAGTGAAAACCCTCTATGGTGGTGGTTAACATTATCTAATGACTCATATTATTTCTATAAATATTTTATAAATACAGTATTTGGCAAACAAAAATTAAGCAGATGATTAAGGAGACAAGCCCGGATACCTTGGAATGGCATCTTTAAATTGTTAAAATAAAATAACCAGCATTCTAGAATTCTATATTCAGTGATAATATCTTTCAGTAATAAAGGTGACAGAAACACACTGTTTTAGTTATCTATTGCTACATAACCATATTACCACAAACCTAGTGGCTTAAAATAACACATATTTATTATCTTTCAGTTGATGTGGGTCAGGAGGCTAGACATGGCTCAGCTGGGTTCTCTGAAGGTTGCAATGGGGTGTTGGCCAGAACTGGGTTTTCATTTGAGGCTTTACTGGGAAGAATCTGTTTTCAAGCTCATGTGGTTGTTGCTGGTATTCATTTTGCTTCTGGTTCTCAGAGTGAGGGCCTAATTTGTTTTTATGCTGGCCTTTAGCTGAAGGCTGGAGGTTTTAAACCCACGTATTACAAAAGGAAGGCTAAAAGTCAATGAGCTAAGCATTTATCTCAAGAAATTAGGAAAAAAAAGTCAAATTAAACTCATAGAAAGAAGACAATAATAAAACACAGACGTTAATGAAATAGAATATAGTACCATAGAAAGCATGAACAAGGCTAAAGTTGGTACTTTTGATCAACAATAAAATTGATAAAATACCATAAAACATCACTGTAGATCCTACAGACATAAAATATATTAATCTTATTATATAAACTTTTGTCAATAAATTGAAGAAATTTAAATGAACTAGACAAATTTATAGAAAGATGCAACTTTATAAGCTGGACACAAGAATAAATAGAGAACCCAAAGATTAAAGCAACATTTTAAAAGATGGAATTTATAAGCTTTTCTACAAAGAAAACTCCCAAATGACTTCATTAGTAAATTCTCCCGAACATTTAAAGAAAATAGAAAACTAATCTGTCAAAAATTCATCCAAAATGTAGAAAAAATGGAACATTCTCTAGTTCATTTTGTGAGAGTAGCATAACTATAAATAGTAAAAATCTAATAAGGATATAACAAGAAATAATACTTCAGGTCAGCATCACTTGAGAACATACATGCAATAGCCACATAATCTAATGTTTACTCAAACTTAGCAATATGTAAAAAATATAATACATCTGAATCAAGTTGGGTTTATCCCAGAAAGCCAAGGTTGGTGTAATAATATAAAATTAAGCAGTATAATTCACCACAATAACAGATTAAGGATAAAAATTAATGATTGTTTCCACAGAGCTGAAAATAATTTGATAATATTCTATATCTGTCTATGGACATAATAGCTCCACTAAGCAGACTAGTAATCAAAGGTTAACTGTCTTAAACTGATAAAGTTATCTACAGAAAAAAGTATACAACAAAAACTGTACCTAAACATGAAATGCTGAAAGCTTTTACTTTGCAACTGAGAACAAGACAAATTTGCCTGCCATACCCCTTCTCTTCATTGTTGTACTAGAAGTCCTTGACAGTGCAATAAGATAAGAAGCAAACTTGGAACTGATACAGAGGAGGATAAAAATATCTGAACTCTACAAGTTTGCTTGGTTTTACTTGGGGAAAAGAGCAACTATGACTATTTTTTTCTAATTTTGGTATATCTTTCTATTGCTTTTTATGTCTCCTGAAGTTAGCTTTATACAAATAAAATAGGGTATCTGGGGGAAGTATAAAAATATGGTTAATGGCCATTTTAAATGACTTCTGAGGGGAGGAGACAGTTTGGATCAGCCTTTTTTAAGTCAGGGTGCACTTTCTGAATGGGCCTTATCCAGGACAATATTGCTGGGATATCTTACTTGGATTTTACTATGGTTGAGAACATGATGGAGTACTGAGGCAATATTATTCTGCAAGCTGTACTCTCTGAGGCTATTTTTTAGTTAGAATAAAATCATCAGAGTACTGACATGTTTGGGTACAATAAGTCCTCAATTAATGTCATAGATAGGTTCTTAGAAACTGCAACTGTAAGCAAAACTATATATAATGAAACCATTTCACTATAGACTGATAAGAACATGAGTTAAGTTCCTATAGCATATATCTGGTCATAAAAACATCACCAAACTTCTAAATAAAGACTCCCAACACTTCTAATATCAAACATTGAAATAAATGCAAACTATACATACATTTAAGAAAGATTAATAAAAACAAGTAAGAGAATTCTTTTCCAACTCACTTATTCCAGTTCAGGGTCACAGGTGGCCTGAATCTCTCCTGGCAGCTCAGGGCGCAAACCCATCCTGGACAGGATGCCCTTTCATCAGAGGGCCATTCTTTCTCTCTCTCTCTCTCTCTCTCTCTCTCTCTCTCTCTGTCACACACACACACACACATACACACACACACACACACACACGCACACACATTTGCTGAGGCAGGGACAATTTAGACACACCAATTCACCTCATCTGGGATGTGAGAAGAAGCCAGAGTACCTAGAGAAAACCCATGCAGACATGGGGAAAACATGCAAGCTCTGCACAGACAATGGCCCCAACTGGGAACTGATTTTTTTTCTCATCAACATTTTATTAAAAAATGACGTTGAATAAAATGCTCTTTTAGGACCTGCTGTATTGTCAACCACCTACTCTTAAAGGAAATGACATGCATCCAGTTGTTGCACAAACATGAATGTGCCTCAGCCTGATGCTAATAGATGTGTAACATTAACTTCAACAATTAAGATTATAATGAAACAATTTATTTTAAAATTTGCAATTACTAGAAAAGTTCAATCCATAAGGATGATCATGCTAGAATCAATGAAGGTCTATGCATAATAGACTCACAGGTCATGCAGGTACGAAGAAAGCAATAGATGTAATCTACACAGATGTCAGTGCAGCTTTAATTATATTGAAATAATATTCCCCAAAAGATAGGAAGATTTCTCTACTATTCATAGATATATACTGGAAGAGTAATAGGGAGTAAAAGGTCATCAAAGGAGTCAGTGCATATGTGAAAAGTATTAAACAAATTATGAACATTGAATTCAGCATGACTGTACTTGCAAATGGGTTTTATAGGTCCCTAAGTAAATTCAGGATGCTTCTATAGATGGCATTAGCATTGCCTCCTTTTTAGTGTGACTTAAGAGGTCACAAATAACCATGACAAGTTCTTTTCACTTGGCTGTTGTTGAGCTATATATATATGCAATGTCAAAACAATGGGTCACTTTTTAAGCTTCGTTAAAGTGGGTGATCAACTCACATTACTAGTTAGAAATAGGTATCTAAGTGTTTTCCATAGACCGAAGTGCTGGTATTTGAATTCATCTTACTTATTACAAACACATAAAAGTGTGATGAGAGAAGATTGGGCACATTCAGAGTATCAAACAAAATAGAAACAGACTCATAGATACAGAGAACAAAGTGATAGTTTCCAGAGGGGAGGGGGTTGGGGAATTGGGTAAAAAAGGTGAAGGAATTGAGAAGTACAGATTGGTTGTTACAGAATATTCATGGGGATGTAAAGTATGGGATAGGGAATATTTAATAATTTTGTAATAATTATGTATGGTGCCAGGTGGGTACTAGGCTTATTGGGGTGATCACTTTGTAAAATTTGTGATTGGCTAACCACTATGCTGTATACCTGAGACTTATACAAAATAATTTTGAAGGTAAACTGTAATAAAAAAAATGAATGCAAAAAATATTTATCTCCTTTATGGTAGCCAGCTGAACTAAATCTTCTTAAGATTTGGTTTTGCAATGAATTCAGGGTTCTATGGGAACGACTCTTCATTACGCCTTTCTGCCCTGTCTCTGTGTATGGTTGTTCAGATTGTGCACTATACAAGGTTACCATATCTAAGGGGGCAGCATTCATATTGTTGACATACAGAGAATTAACATATGAAAGCACTGCAGGTGAGTGTAGACATTCTAGGACACATGGATGAGTCCTGTCTCAGCAAGAGAGATCCTTCTACTCTGTAAACCTTCACTGATCCATCTGGCCATATATACCTGAGCAGAGCTTGTACTCTCACATATACTGGGACACACATGTCTGCACATGGTCATACCCGCTCCTGACTGTATTTTGAGTATCTGGATTTACTCAGTAATCACTTCTCCTTACTCTTAACTTCTCACAATCATCTCATTTTGGGATGGAGTATGTAAACTCCTTCTAGTTTATGTGCTGGGCAGGAGGTAAGTGTGCAGGACTGGTAGGTCAGGTGTGTGCTTGTGTACAAGCAGATGCTGTTATTGGGATCTGGAAAGGCTTTCAGACTCAAATGGGGTACACTTGCGTAAGCTTTGTACAACTTTTAATGGGATGCACGTGTTCTAGCCAAAAACTTACAAAGCAGTTTAATGTATAAAAGCACTGGGTGCTACTGCTTTAGCTCTAGATATGGTGTTCCCTTACTTCCTTATCTCCCTCTCCAGACCCTCCTTGTCCTTTACACATAGGGCCAACTGTGGTAGCCAGAAAAATGACCCCCCAAGATGTATTTTCTAATCTCAAGAACATATGAAAATTACCTTATGTGACAAAAGATGTGATTAAGGATCTTGAGATGTAGAGCTTGTCTTGGATAACCTAGTGGTCCCTGGATACAATTACATGCATTCTTAGACAGAGGAAGATGGAGTTTTGAGACAGATATGGTCACTTAACATGGCTGGAGAAGTCAATAACTGGTTACTGTGTATAATTGCTGAGACTGTGCATTAATGTACATATTAGTTTTCTATTGCTGCATGACAAATTACCACAAACTTAGTGGCTTACCACAACACACATTTATTATCTCACAGTTTTTGTGGGTTGGGAGTCTGGGCATGGTTGAGCTGTGTACCAGGCGAAAATCCAGGCCAGAGCTAGGTTCTCATCTGGGGGCTTTACTGACAATGCACCTGCTACCACACTCTTATCATCATTGGTAGGATTCATTTTCTTGTGGTTGTAAGACTGAGGGCTCCAGCTTCATGCTGGCTATTGGTTGGAGGCCACTCTCAGCTTCTAGAGGCTTCCCACAGTTACTTACCATGTGTCCCTCTCCAAGGGTACTTTCTCCACTTGGCAGCTTACATCTCCAAAGCCAACAAGGGAGAATGATAACAACTTTGCTAGTGAGACAGTATTAGATAATGTAATGTGATGATGGGAATGACATCCCATCACTTTTGCCATATTCTACTAGTAGGAGACAATCACAGAATCTGCCCAGACTAAAGTGGAGGGAACAATACAAAGACATGAACTACATGATGTAGGGATCATGGGGCCACCTTAATACCTTAATGTCTGCCTGGTACTATATATTCATTTATTCATTATTGGGGAAAGTGAGCCTTTTTTCAAATTCACACAAAGATCTTGCATAGGTTAGCAGCAGCAGCTCTTTTTCCATCTCAATCCTCAGTTTTCTGGCCAAAGTAGTGCTCTAAAATGATAAGTGATGGGTCAGGTGTATATTTACCAGATGACAGAAAGTGACTAGAATCTGAAAAAGTGTAACCATGGTATATACTTTTAGAGTAGTTCCTTCCATTTTGAAAACATTTTTAAGAATGTGCCCAGTTTTGGAAAAGAGAACTCTCAATAAATAAACCACCACAACAGAAACTATCTCTGTTCAAACTCTTCCTTTTATGAAACAAAATATCTCCCACACAGGTTCTATAAATATACATTTGTTATAAAGTTGTATGTTTATCTTACTGAATTTAACAAGCATTCACTTTCTAATGAGGCTACTCATTAGTGTTGATTCAGTTTCTCTAGGTTCCTCCAATTAGAAAGTATTATGAGCTATATAGTATGTTAAATGCACAATTCTTTAAAATTTTTTCAATTACAGTTTAGATTCAATATTATTTTATATTGGTTTCTGTGTACAGTATAGTGGTTAGACAGTCATATACTTTACAAAGTGTCACTCCTGATATTTCCAGTACCAAACTGGCACCATACATAGTTATTAAAATATTATTGATTATATTTCCCATGGTGTACTTTGCATCCCAGTGACTATTGTGTAACTACCAATCTGTACTTCTCAATCTTTCAACTTTTTCCCCCAGTCCACCAACACCCCTCCTCTCTGGCAACCATCAGTCTGTTCTCTGTATCTATGAGTCTGTTTGTTTATATTGTTCTTTAGATTCCACATATAAGTAAACTCATGTTGTTTTTCTCTTTCTCTGACTGACTTATTTCACTGAACATAATACCCTCAATGTCCACTTATGCTGTTGTATATGCTAAGATTTCCATCTTTTTTAATGGATGAGTACATTTCCTTGTGAAAATGTACCACAGCTTCTTTATCCACTCATCTATTGATGGGCACTTGGGTTGCTTCCATAGCTTGGCTATCGTAAGTAATGCTGCAATGAACATAGGGGTGCATATATTCTTTCAAATTAGTGTTTCAGGTTTCTTTGGATATATACAGAGAAGTGGAATTGCTGGGTCATGAGGCAGATCCATTTTTAATTTTTTGAGAAACCTTCATATTGTTTTCCATAGGGGCTGCACCAAACTGCATTCCCACCAACAGTGCATGAGGGTTCCCTTTTCTCCACATCCACACCAACACTTGTTGTTTGTTTGTTGTTTTATTGATTGTAGCCATTAGGACTCGTGTGAGATAGTATTTCACTGTGGTTTTAATTTTCATATCTCTGATGATTAGTGACATTGAGTATCTTTTCATATGTCTATTGACCGTCTGTATGTTCTCTTTGGAGAAGTGTCTATTCAGGTCCTTTGTCTATTTTTAAAATTGGATTGTTTGAGGGGTTTTTGTGTTGAGTTGTATTATTTCTTTATGAATTTTGGATATTAACTCCTTATTAGATGTATTATTGGTGAATATATTCTGCCATCCAGTGGGTTGTCTTTTTATTTTGTTAATGGTTTCCTTTGCTGTGCAAATACTTTTGAGTTTGATGTAGTCCCATTTGTTTATTTATTTATTTTTGTTTCCCTCGCCTGAAGAGAGATATAGTATCAGAAAGAATATTGCTATGAGAAATGTCAGAGATTTTACTGCATAGTTTTTCTAATAGTTTTATGGTTTTGAGTCTTACATTTAAGTCTTTAGTCCATTTTGAGTTTATTCTTGTATATGTTTTAAGAAGATGCTCTAGTTTCATTTTTTACACATATCTGTCCATTTTTCCCAATACCATTTATTGAATAGATGATCTTTACTGTACTGTATATTCTTGACTCTTTTGTCAAATATTAATTGACCATTTTGGTGTGGGTTCATTTCTGGGCTTTCTATTCCATTCCATTGATCTATATGCTTATTCTTATGCCAGTACCATGCTATTTTGATTACTATGGCCCTATAGTATAGTTTGATATCAGATAGCATTAGCCTCCAAGTTTGTTCTTCTTTCTCAAGATTGCTGCGGTTATTCAGGGTCTTTTGTGGTTCCATATAAATTTTTGGATTATTTGTTCTAGTTCTATGAAATATGCCATTGGTATTTTGATAAGAATTGTGTTGAATCTATAGATTGCTTCCGGTAGTATGGAAATTTTGATGATATTAATTCTTCCTACCTATGAGCATAGTATATGCTTCCATTTATTTGTATCTTCTTCAGTTTCTTTCTTCAGTGTCTTATAATTTTCCAAATATGTTCTTTAACCTCCTTGGTTAAATTTATTCTTAGGTATTTTTTGTGCAGTTGTAAATGGGATTGTTTTCTTAGTTTCTCTTTTTTTTCTTAGTTTTCATCTTTTTGATGATTCATTATCGGTGTATAAAAATACAATTAATATCTGGATGTTTATTTTGTATCCTACTACTTTACTGAATTTATTTATCTGTTGTAGTAGTTTTTGGCTGGAATCTTTAGGGTTCTCCACATACAGTATCATATCATCTGTACATAAAGACAGTTTTACTTTTTCCTTTGCAATGTGGGCGCCTTTTATTTCTTCTTTTTGTCTGATTGATATGGCTATACGTTGAATAAGACAACGTATAAAACATATACATTGAATAAGAGAGGTGAAAGTGGAGATCCCTGTCTTATTCCCAATCTTAAGGGCAACATTTGGAGTTTTTGCCCATTGAGTATGATATTGGCTGTGGGTTTGCCATATATGGCCTTTATTATGTTGAGATATGTTCGATGGGCAATTCTCAAAAGTAATTTTATTGTTTTTCAGAAACTTCTCCTTTCCTATCGGCTCAGACAGAGATTAGGTCTATGTCACCATTTACCTTGACTGTTGCCATAGACTCCTGACTCCTTATTTTAGTCTATGCTTCTCTAATTTATCTTTATCCATAGCTTAAAGGCTTTTTTAATAGTTCTGCATTCCATTCATCTTAAATTATGAGCCCTTTTGTTTGTTCTTCAGGGCCCTGAATTGTTACCCTGTGGGCCAATCGAACCTCATGGTCCAATCCTCTAGGCTCTTCCCCAATCATCATGGTGGAGATATTGAATGAGGAAAACATGTTTTTATATGCTATGGGTCTCTGCACATTCTGTTCCTTCAACCTGAAATGCCATTTTGCCTTTCTTAAACTCATAAACTCTAACTCATTTCTTTTGTGCTTTGTTTCAGTTATGCATTTATTAACTTACGCTATGAAACTTTTCCCTGGATGGTGTGGCTCAGTGGATTGAGCACCGGCCTGTGAAGCAAAGAGTTGCCGGTTCGATTCCCAGGCAGGGCACATACCTGGGTTGTAGGCCAGGTCCCTAGGAAGGGGGCATGTGAGAGGCAACCACACATTGATGTTTCTCTCCCTTTCTTTCTCCCTTCCTTCCCCTCTCTCTAAAAATAAATAAAAAAATATTTTTAAAAAGAAACATTTCAGCATAAATATGAGAGTAACATAATAAACAAATATTTTCCACCATGTTTCAAAAATATAGATATTTTGCCATATTTACCTTGGTTGTATATTTTTTCAATTTTTATGATGAACATTTTTGAACATACAGAAAGTTGAAAGAATAGTACAATGAGCACCCATATATCTGGTTCTAACAATTATTAATACTTTGTCATATTATCACCTCTCATTTCTTCCATTATCCTCTCTCTCCCTACACATGCACACACACACACAGAGGAGACATTCAAATCTAAGTGAAGTTGCAGGCATTATCATGAGACTTCACTCCTATGTACTTCCATATACATCTCCAAAGTATAAGGTGTTTCTCTTATATAACCTTCAGATTTTTATTGCATCTAGATTCTGCATTCCCAGGTGATGCTAATGCTGCTGGTCCCGGACCATGCTTTGAATAGTTTTTATTGCATCTAGGAAAATTAATAATTTCCTTGTCTCATGTGATACTCTGTGCACATAGAAATGGTGATTTCCCCCAAAATGTTTCTATATGACTGTTATTTTCTATAGGAGATCCAATCAAATTTCATTCATTACATTTGGTTTAATTTCCTTCAACTCTTTTTTTTAAAGATTCTATTTATTTTATTTTTAGACAGAGGGGAAGGGAGGGAGAAAGAGAGGTAGAGAAACATCAATGTGTGGTTGCCTCTCGAGCGCCCCCTACTGGGGGACCTGGCCCATAACCCAGGCATGTGCCCTGACTGGGAATTGAACCAGTGGCCCTTCAGTTCACAGACAGGCACTCCATCCACTGAACTACACCAGCCAGGGCTAATTTCCTTACATTCTTTTATTTTAGTGTAGTCATCCCTAAAACTTGTTCTTATGATGATGTTTTAAAGTGATTAGGATAATTGACTTGTGGCATTTCTCATAATATGGATTTCTCAGATTTTTTCCTCATGTTTCCATTTAACATCTACCTTTATTAACACATGTCTCCTGAGAATTGGAAGTTTTCCTCTTTTGCATTGACCTTTTACTTAATGGTTTTAATGTACATTGATGCCTGAATCAACAATATCATTTGTGATTGTAGAATGGTAATTCGATAGTTATGTCAATTAATACATTTATTACTTACCATTTTGATGCAAAGAAGAACATTCACTGATCAACTGGAGATAAACTTCACTTCCTCAAGAGCGATTACATTCTTTTCCTTTAATTAGCAGTTTTCAGAGTAAATCATATCCATTGATGACAAATTAATTAATTCCCCCCCCCCTTTTTAAAGATTTCATTTATTTTATTTTTAGACAGAGGGGAAAGGAAGGAGAAAGAGATGGAGAGAAACATCAATATGTGGTTGCCTCACGCACGCCCCCTACTGGGGACCTGGCCCACAACCCAGGCATGTGCCCTGACTGGGGAATTGAACCAGCAACCCTTTTGTTCGCAGACCACTGCTCAATCCACTGAGCTACACCAGCTGGGGCACTATGTCTCTTTTTTAACATTTTGACATACAGTTAGGATCATTTCATTCCACTTGTTTTCCATTTTAGGATTTTCTTTAATTCTACTTTTTATTTTACTTTTTAAAATTTTATTTTTCAATTACAGTTTACATTCAGAAGTATTTTGTATTAGTTTCAAGTGTACAGCATAGTGGTTAGACAATCATACACTTTACAAAGTGCTCCCCCTGATATTTCAAGTACCCACCTGACACCATACATAGTTATTATAATATTATTGACTATTTTCCACATGCTTTACTTTACATCCCTGTGACTATTTTGTAACTGCTAATTAGTACTTCTTAATCCCTTCACTTTTTTCTCCCAGCCCTGTACCCTCCCTCCTCTCTGGCAACTATCTGTCTATGCTCTGAAACTACGAGTATGTTTCTATTTTATTCTTCAGAGTCCATATATAAGTGGATTCATGGTATTTGTCTTTCTCTGTCTGACTTATTTCACTTAGTATAATAGTCTCTAGGTCCAATCATGCTGTTGTAAATAGTAAGATTTCAATTATTTTTATATAGGTATTTTCTTTCTTTTTTAAAAATTGAATTTATTGGGGTGATATTGGTTCAGAAAACTATACAGGTTCCAAGTGGACAACACTTGAACAACAACAAAACATCATGGCTGAGTAATATTCCACTGTATATATATGAATGCAGTAAAACATTTACCCACTTCATGTATCAAGACAAAGAGATACTTGGAATCTCTTTTCTGTTTGTCATTAGTGAAATTCTGTCCTAGCTAGTCCCAGCCTGAGTTCAGAAAACTTGATAAGTGATCTTGGATGTTTTTACTATGGTTTGCAGTTGCAGCTGCTTTCTGTGGAAACAGACACCAACTTGCTGAAAACAGAGAAAATAACTTTAGCATTAATTACTATTTCAATTTGAATTCAATTGATTTCAGAATAAATCTGGAGACAATTTGGCAGTATTATTTTGACAGTACTTTAGGCATGGCCCACACTATATTAAAACAGCTTAACAAATATAACAAGGTACTGTGGGTTATAAAAGAGAACCAGAGCTCAACTACCAAAGTAAGCATTAGAAAAGTATATAGCAAAGTCTCAAAAGCCAATTTTTGAACTGTGTAGATGAGAGACTGAATTGCTTTTAATGAATCTAAATTTCCCTTGAGAAAGCCAAGTCATTATGGAATTGCTATGTTGCTTTCATAAGCACTGAGGAAGAAAATGTAAAAAAAGGCAAATAAAAAAATAAGACTGATTTTGGAGTGCTCTTATTTTATACTGTTTGAGGGCGAGAGTGCTGGGATTCCTTACATTATTTATTTTACCTTCAATCATTGCATCACTTAATTTTATTCCTTGGCCTCCTCGGTGTGTGTTTGTGTGTACACTGAAATGTCAGAGATGGCTTATCAATTTTGGTGAGCTTGGGCTGGGACTTGCTAGGACTGAATTTCCCTGATACTAACAGATACCATATTATAACTAATTTCTAGAAGAATTGCAGTATCTCCTGACATAAATTCAAGAATTTCTACTTTGAAAGTAGATGTTCTTGGAAGGGGTTATATATTAGAATATTATTTGGCCTGGAAAGTAATAGGTTGGGATTAGTTGGAAGTTGGCTCACAGCTAGAAGTAGACATAGAATAAATAATTGGTTAGAAACCAGGACCAGGGGTCCCCAGGACAGAAAAAAAGAAAGAACAAAGTTTACCCAAAGTAAGTTTTGTCTACTGAATTATTCTACTAAGACTCAATTCAGAGTCTTATATATATATAATTTTACAGTCTGAATTGAGTCTTAGTAGAATAATATGTTTTAGATATATATAGAGAGAGATTTAAAAAACTAGAAAACCAAGATGGAGAGAATATTGGCTATAAGCATCATAGCAACTGTGACTTTTAGAAAGTCAAATTTCTCTCTCAAGAGGTACGTAAAATATGCAGTTTTCTTTTTTCTGGTCTAAAACACTAAATTTAGGGGGCCTCGATTCTTTTCTTAAAAACCGAGGTATGATATGCATTTCTTGGTTCATACTGGCAAAGCAGGTGATCTTTTGTTTTTTTTGCTTGTTGTGAGTTTATTTTTTTCCATTGGTGTTCAATTACAGTTGTCCCAATTCCCCCC
>PVJD01018626.1:0-13893 GCA_004026545.1 Mormoops blainvillei | reverse complement strand
CCACAGGCTAGTTTGTCTGCTGCCTCCTGGCCCCAGTGACCCCGTGTCCGTGGGGTGTTGGGAGGAGGTGGGGACTCTTGGTAATGAAGCGGAGATAGTGGCAGGGGGCACGGGGAGGGTGCAGCGTCCAGGGATGGTGAGACCCGGCATGCTTTTCAGGCTGGACGGTGCTCCGCCTGGGCTGCGGTGGTGCCCCTCCGCCAGCCGTGACCAGAGGTGAGGGTTGCGCCAGCCGGGCCTCTAGGACCTCACTGGATAGGTGAGCGGGTTGGCGCCCCGACCTCCAGGGTCTCACCGTGACCCGTATTTCACAGAGTCCGGAGAGACACAATTGCCTGGAGCCCTGTAGAATGTAAGCTTGGACACACCTGCCCGGTGCTTGGTGTGCAAGTAACTCGCTCGCTCAGGCCAGCGGGGCCGTCCCTGCATGGAAGTCCTTAGTATAGGGAGGCCCCCTGCACAGTGTCCTGCAGTGCTCTCTGCCTGCAGCCGACGGGGAAGCCCCGGGCAGCAAGCCTGCGGTGGGGGGGAGTGGAAGTATTATGTGTTTGCATGACCAAATGAGGAAACCCAATGACGAGTGTCAAATACACTCTCCATCAGCCCACCCACTGGCCCTCTGCAGGCCTGACGGGACCATGAAAGACAGCCAAGGAAAGAGGAGTCCCTTGGCACCTAGTTTTCCTTATTTTATTGTTGTGTTACCATCTTCCTACGTGCAGGGTGACTCATACGAAGAACCGACCATGGCGTCCTTTCCGTCTGTGGCTTCGGTGGCCTAGGCGGAGGAACCTTGGAGAAAACAAGGTAGATAGTCTGGGGGGTGCAGCCTGGCCTCAGCTGCCTGAGAGTCTGGGGAGTCACTGAACCCGACTGTGGTGCCTGTCCCAGGAGGAAGCTGGCCAGGCCGTGAGGGCTCCCGGAGAACGGAGGTCCTTCCCCCGCTGGGAGGTCCAGCGGGCCGGTGGTGGTGGTGGTGGGGAGAATGGGTTCATCTATGGTTTCTATTTCTTGGCTTCCCACGGCCACCCCGCTCTTTCCAAGAGGACAAAGTAGGACACTCCTGAGGGGTGAAATGAGTCTCTTCAGCTTATCCAGGTGGCAGGGTGTGGAGAAGAAAGCAGACCATCCATCTGGACCTGGCCCAAGTAGGCCAAGTACAGAGAAGAAGCTGGACCAGGTTCATTTGGTGTTAGAATGGCAGTACAAGGCCAGAAGGCCTTGTGGCAGTGACAACCCTTGACATGTCTGTGTGCTGGGCAGTTGGACGTGTTACCACCCTGCTCTAATCTGGACTGTGGCCCTCTGGCGTCTCCCTTCTCCCACCCTGTGGGTTCTCCTCCCTCCCTCTTTCACTGGATCTGGCGTGTTGTCTCTCCCTTGTTGTGCTGGAGCACATCCTCTAGTAGCTTCCTGAGAAACGGTGCAAGGGAAGGAAGGTTTTTGAGATCTTGAAAGTGCAGATGTCTTTATTTTAATCTCACATTTGACTGTTAATTTGGCTAAGTAAGGGGTTCCAGGACAGAAAATATTTCCCACCGGCACTTTGAAGACTCTATTATCTGTTAGCCTTTCCTTTGCTGCTGGGAGTTCTGAAGCCCCTTCTCACTCCTGCTCTTTTTTTTTTCTTTTTAATGGACCTGGAAACGTGTCCTCAGGATTCTGTTTTTCACAAAAATATGCTTTAATGCAGGGTCAATGTCTACCCATAGTGCAGAGAACTTGGAAAATCAGTTCTGGGACAATTTCTGGAATGAAATAATTGATGACCATCCCCCCCCCCCACACACACACTTGAACTCGTCGTCTAATCTTTCATCGTTTCTTTCTTCTTCTTCTCCGTTTGTCTTTTTGCTTTGAATTCTGGGACGTTCCCTCGCTTCTGTCTTCCACCCTGTCTGTTGAGGATTTTCTTTCTGTTCTCACGCTTTTAATCTTCCAGCCCCTTTGTGTTCTCTAAATGTTCTCCTTAAAATAGCATCTTGCTCGTGGTTCATGGATGCAGTAGCTGAGGGTATTGAAAATGGTTCTTTCTGATGCCTTTCTCCTTCCCGGGCCCCCCGCCCTGGGTTGCGTGGCAGCTCTTTCTCTTAACGGCTCTCCGCAGGTGTCTGGAAATTCGGGCTGTTTACTCAAAGGGACGGGAAGCCCTGCAGAGCTTGCTGAGGCCCTGCGGCGAGGGTGGGCCTGTCCCCTGGGGCTTCCCCGAAGGGAGATAGTCTTTGCTGTCTGCTGAGAAACAACAGTCCCATCTTTAGGTTTCTAAGCCTTCAGAGTTCATGATACCCTCTGTCACATGTGTGAGGTCCGCCAGGCTCCAGAGCCCCCAAGTCATCCTCCCGGGAATACCCCTCCAGGGTGGCCCCATGCAGTGGTCTGGGGTGGGCTGCGCACCGAGCTACCTGCCTGCCTGCACGAGGGCCCGGTCCCACTGCTCTCGAGCCTTTGGAGGGTCTGTTTCTTGGCCCCCCCCACGGCAGGATGGGGGCTCAGCCCCATGAGGCCGGGCACTGCTTGTGCCTTTGCTACCTAGGACCCACACACTGTGTGGTGCCCTTTCCCTGTTCTGCAGGTCCTTGGGGGTTTATGGCTTTAAAAAAAAAATCTCTTTTGGTGGTTCTAGTGGGCTTTTCAGGGGGAGCGAAATTAGCTATGTGCGTTCAGTTGTCATTTTGGGAACTAGGTCTCCCTTTGTTTCTTCCCTAATTACTATTGCAGGGAACCGTTCCCAGACCCTCCTCCATGTTCTCACTTAAAAAAAAAAAAAAGATTCCAAATCCGAGGTTTGTAAAATTCTCTTCATTGAGGATAATTTTATAAACTTCCCGGTCGGTCCTAGTATGAAGACATACAGACTGACCCTGACCCTCCTTTCTGGCTAGAAGGACAAATTCTCTGGGGCTTGTAATGAGGCCTCCCTGCCAGGGCCTGTCTCCCAAGGGGCCTGATCTGTATGTCCTGAGGCCACAGATGCCAAGATGCCAAGTTCAAGCCCCCTGCAAGGAGTCAGAGTGGACCTACTGTGTGCCAAGCACTGGCTGGTCCTGGTAGGGTTTGTGAACACAGTTTGGTGCTGTCTTCAGGGAAGTTTGCTGGAATGTTCCAGGAAAGTGGCTTGTCAGCACCTCTGCCTTCACCTGGGCAGCAAGAGGCGTGCCCAGAGGGAGACAGGTGGGCGACAGGGAGTGGGGGCCTCAGCCACGTGTCCAGGATCCGAGAGCAGAGGATGGAGGGAACCAATTAGGCCTTTTGAGCAGGGATGTGCTGTTTCAAACACAGGGGCTGCAGAACGCTCAGTCACCCAGGCGGCTGCCCTGCTCAGAGGCGAGGCATTTATCTGGTGTTTAGCTGCAGGGCTGAGCAGCTAACTGGAAATCATATAGCACGGTCCCCACTGGCCAAGACAGACCAATGACCCAGACCGGCTTGGGGGCCAGAAATGAAAAGCATGAAGCTCCTAAGTGACCAGGAGCCCCGTGTCCCCAGCACTGTCTGGTCCCGCTCGCTTGGCGGGGCTCTGCGGGGCTGGTGTGTGCATCCCTCTCGTTGCTGCTCATGACTCTCTCGGGCTCCTGCCGAACCCTGGGTTCTAGGTCGAGCTTTTTGCCTCACGTGGAAAAGCAGGACTGTCGGGTACAAGGAGCATCATTGTTACAGAAGCAACGTCAGAAGTAAACTCAACCTGGGATCAGTTTTTCATCTGTTTTTAGATGGAGAACGTCTTACAGGGGACTTACAGTCCCCACCCTCACCTCCCCGCCTCTTGGTGGTAGGCTCTGGCCACTAGGTCCATCTGTCCTCCTTTTGCTTAGAAACAGGACTGAGGCCCTGCCCAGCCCGCTGTCCTGTTTGGGACAGTCCAGGCCCTGTGGCCTGCCTTTGGTGCCGGCCGTCGCCGGCCATCGCCGGCTTCGCTGCCCTCCAGGGGCCTGGGCTTGCTCTCGGCTCCCCTCCCAGACCCTGCACCCGGCCCGTCCCCTGGGCAGTGAGCACAGGGACTACCTGCTCTTCCGATTTTAGGCAAATCTTAAACTGGCCTCAGGCAGTGCCACTCCCTCCTCTCCCACCAGGCTAGAAATGTTTAAATCGGTTGGGTTGGCACCTTGGACAAGTGCCACAGGATGTGGCGTTTCGCGTCCTCAGGAAGGCCAGGCCCCCAACGTCAAGCCCTAGCAAGGGGTGGGCGGGTATGGGCCAAGTGGGAGAGGAGGCGCGCAGACAGGGCGGCAGAGGAGTGGCGGGGGCTCCCCCGCCCCCCCCCCGCCCCCGGTCCAGAGTCCCATTTATGGGGATCCCTGGTGGTGTGTCCTTTCCTGGGCCAGGGGCAGGGAGGTGGCAGGGCTGGGGTCCTGATAGGGACTGCTTGCTCCCCGCAGCCGCCTGGAGGAAGGGAGCCCAGGCGGGGCTCTAGACCGGAGGGTGGCGCTCGCGGACCCCGCGCCCTGCCCACCGCCCGGGTGCTGAGGCTCTGCGGGGCTGGCTCTGCGGGCCGCCCGGGCGGTGTGCGCGCAGGGCGCAGGCGGCGGCCCTCCCCGCCCGGGCGCGCGCCCCGCCTCGCGCTGCAGGAGCCCCCTCCCTCGCAGCGCTCTGCGCGCACCGCCCCAGCCGCCTGCCTGCGCCGCGTGCTCCTGCTGTCTCCTCGCTCCAGCCAAGCGAGCCAGAGGAACCAGGGAGAGGGAGAGAGAGAAAAGGGGAGGAGAGAGAGGGAGAGACGGAGGGGGAGAGAGAGAGAGGCAGAGAGGGAAGAGCGAGTGCGGAGCGCAGAGCTCCGGAGCCGGCAGAGCCTCCTAGGACAGCGGCCCGCCGCGGCCCCAGCCCCGGCCGCTCGCCCGCTCGGAGGGGACGCGGCCGCCCCCGCTGCCACTGGAGCCGCTGGAACCCGGCCCCACGAGCCCTTCGCTACCGGCCGGCCTGTGCCCGCGTGGCCCCGGGACGCTGCTGTCCGCCCGGCCGGGATGCAGCTGGGGCATGGCCGCCAGGCCCCCATCACCTGCCTCGGGGAGCGCTGAGCCCGTGAGTAGCCTGGCCCTCGCCGCCCGCTTGCTCAGCCCTGCTTAGCCTTGCAGGTCATTACCACCGTGCGACAGCCAGCTAGGGGCTGGGGTTGGGGGGTGGCACGGTCCTGGGAGGGGCCCAGAGGACCCTGCGGGGGAGGTGGGGGCTGCAGAGGGCAGCCGAGCCATCCGAGGCTGTGTAGGGAAGGGTGGCACTCTCAGGTGCAGGGGGTCTCTGCTAGGGTCGGGCCGGCTCCTCCCCGGCTGGGGTCCGGGCACGTGGCCCAGCGCGGGCCGGAGGGGTGATTTTGTGAATGCGAGGGCGGTTTCGGCTCCATGGAGACGCCAGGAGTCCCTTGCGCTGCGTGGCGGCGGCGGCGGCAGCGGCGGCGGTAGCGGCGGAGGTGGCATCAGCGGCGGTGGCGACGAAGGCGCCACAACGCCCGGCGGCGCAGGGAACTCCCCGGCGGGGGGAGGCTGAGGCAGAGGGGATCCCGGCCCTGCGGGGCGCATCCAGAGGACCGACCGAGACAGAGTGGGTGGCAGCAGAGACCCTGGGGGACGCAGTGAGCTTTCCTTCCGGCACCCAGGGCCCGGGAGGGAGCGTGGTCAGGGTCCACCGGGCGGAGGGCTCACTGAGGAGTTGATGACCCAAAGGAGTTGTGGGAGCAAGGCGCGCCCTGGGCCCCTTAGAGAGGACCGGGCGAGGCCTCCCGCGGTGCGGAGGGTGAAGATGGAGCGCAGGGGCGGGCAGCGTGGATCCCTCAGGGAGCGGGCTGGGGCAGCGTCTCCATCGGGGCCCAGCCTGCTTCTCTGGGACGCAGGCGTCCCCAGGGGCTGGTGCAACCCTGTTGGGGAAGCCGGCGGCAGCGGCCCAGCCACAGCCCTGTCCCGAACTTTCTGCCCCGGCGGCCTCGGGAGGCGGCGGGATCTCGGGGTTGTCCCGGGTGTGCCCACGGTGGTGGTGGGGGTGCTGTCTCCCGTGGCGCCTCCAGCGCGGCCGGGAGGTCGCGGCTCCGGACGCGGAGGCTCCCGGCGCGCCTTCCCGCAGTGCCCTCTCCTTCCGCGCAGGGACGCGAGCTCGGCGTCCGCCCGGTGCGGTGCGGAGAGGTATTGGGACCCTGTCCTGTCTCGGAGCGGCCCGGGATTCTGTCTCACGTGGGGTGGAGTGTGTTCCTGGGAGCCTAGTACTCCGCCCCTTCCAGTGGGCCAGGGGTCCAGTGGGATGGCGAGAAACTCCAAGGTGCCAGAGCTTTCCAGCTTTGGGGAGGGACTAGATTTATTTTTTACCCGTCACTTTAAAAAAGGGCTCCCACAGCGCCGCTTCTCCTGATGCACGCGCGAGACATCCCATGCGGGAGGCAAGTGACAGGGACACGGGTCTCCATCTCTCGGGCGATGCCCCCGCCCCAGGTGAAGTCGATCCTTGGTCGCACCAGGTCGCTAATTTCCTGCTGAAACCCAGCTCGGCCCACGGATGCCCCGGGCGCCCAGCCGGGAGCCTGGGGCACTTAGCGGCGGAGCAGGTATGGCTACTGGAGCGGGGTCGCCCTTGGTGAGCTCTTGCAGCCGGCAGCCAGCTTTGGTTTTACTGCGCTGCAAAAAAAAAATAATAATTTTAAAAAGTATAAACATTGAGGCAGAACCCGCTCATTAAGGTTGTGTGGTGGATTTGGGCCGATGTGTTAATTAGGCGGCGTTGTTAACGGGGATGTTACACTCGTTAAACCAGACCCCCCAGGTCTGTGACGGAGCGAGGGAGAAAAGTGGCGATGGAAGCCCTGCCCAGAGAAAGCCGGGTCGGGCGGGTGCCCCATCCCCCGCCTGGATCAGGGTCCTGGGGGGTGGGGGTGGGCTCCGTGGGGATGTCAGGGGCAGAGGCCCATCCCTCCTTCCCCGCCTCCATTTGCGGTGCGGGGGCCCAGCTGGCTTCCCTGCTGAGCACCAGTGCTGCCACCCGGGCCCTCCCTGGAGACTGGAGGCCACCCTGCGGTGGGCACCAGACACCACGCTGAACCCCTCATTCCCGGCTGGGAGCCTCTGGGAGGGGCAGGGCCGCCCCCAGTGTGGGTGAGGCGGGAAGCCCTGAAGGGTTCGGCAGCAGAGGTGAAGTGGAGGGGGCGCCCAGGGCGAGACAGCCTGGGCCTGGTGACGCAGCCGCGTGGGAGGCGAGGGCTGGCCAGTGGCGTGTGGGTGCTTTGCGCTTGAGTGGCTGGGGTTTTCTGGTATGAGTCCCAACAGCCATTCCTTCCCCCATTAGAAAGGACTTACACGGTCGCTCTGACCCGCTCTCCAGTCTTCTGGGGCTTCGAGAGGCCTGTGTCCACCCTGGAGCCTTGGGTCACCTCAGGTCACCAGGAGGCGCTGAGCGTCCAGGAAAGTCCTGGCAGGCCTGGCCTTCGGCTACGCTGGGCCTTCCTTGCAGATGCCTCTCGCCCAGGGCCCTCAGACAGGAGCCACAGCAGAGCTGGGGTGGTGTCCCCGCCCTGGGGCAAGGACCGAGGCTCGATGGGGGGACCCCGCCACACCCACTCGGGGGCGGGGCAGGAGCCGGCACCAAGGACAGGGCTGGGGGCGAGCAGCCCGCCCTGGTCCTTCCCTCTCAGACTCGTCCTGGAGCGCGGTGGGGGGGCGCTGCAAGCACTAGCTCAGAAGACGTGGGCTCCTGGGGAGGCCCAGGGCTGGCAGAGAGGCAGGTCAGGGAGGAGGCAGGTGCCGAGGCTCCTGAAGGCTGTTTCCGAGGGGACCTCCGGTCTGCTCCTGCCACTTACCCCACGACTCCTTGGAGACGTGGAGGGACGTCTTGGACCTCTGGTATGGCCCGGGATGGCAGTGGCGGGGAAACACCGTCCGCGGTTCTGGGTCCTCAGCAGCCCGGTCCAGCTCAGACGCCGCCTCTCCCCTGCAGCAGCCGTCTCTGACCCCCTCCGCCCCCATTCGGCCGCCACCGGAGGCCCCACTGTTCGTGCCGTGTGGAGGTTGGAGGCTTGCTCCGGCGGCGGGGATGCTGTGTCCTCCTGGGCACATGCACGCGGTGTTATCTGACGCGTGCTTGTGCTCTCAGGAGGGAGGGAGGGAGTGGAGGAAGCTCCCGTCCCACCCAGAGGTGTCGGCGTGGCGGTGGTGGCAGGGGCAGTCGGAAAGGGGCCTGGAGGAGCAAGGGTCGGGGGGTCACCAGTGCCGAACTCGGAATCGAAACGCCGTTTTACCTCCTCCAGCTGGTGTGCTCATGGGCTTGCAAGTCCTGCTCTGTAGTCTCTCTGTGTTTATTTATTTCCACACTCCTGCTTGATACTTTGTTATAAAGACAAATGGAACCTGACGCGCAGCTGACATTGGGTGAGGAATTTTTTATTTTTAAACAAGTGAAGGGGAAAAACCATCTGGAAACTTCCCCCTCCCGCCCCTGGAACAGGGATGCTGTCCCTCGGCACCTGCCGTTCCCGCAGCACAAGGTCCCGGCGCTCCCCACCCGCGCCGTGCGCACCTGCACCTCCCTGACTGGCTCGGCCCTCGGCGCCGCCATTCCCGGCATCTCCACAGGCTCGCAGGGCAGCGCGGCAGCCTCAGCCCCTTCCCCCTGCCGCCTCTCTGAAGTAGCTTCCTCTCTAAGCCATCACTATCTCTTTTGAATTTAGAAGGTTCTGGTTCTACCTCCCTCTGTCTCTGGCTGTCCGTCTCTCCCCTCCCCGGTCCTGTCCTCCCCTGCCCGTCCTACCCCCCGTGCTCTCAGAGCGGCGTGGGCCCTTACACACCTATGAGAATGGAGGAGCTCCGGCCCACTGTGCCAGGGCACTAGTCCCTGGGTCCACCGCGGGGCTGCTTGTGTGTTGGGGACCCACAGGCAGAAAGATGAGTATCCTTGCTTAAAGAAGTACCTCGGGACACAGACTGATTTGGCTTATAAAATATACATGTTTAAGTGCAACACACTTGGTAGAGTCCTCTGCCCTCACGGTCTCTCCAACACATGCGCTGACACCGCAACACGCCTTCGAAGGTGCCTTGAGATCATAAAGGGCCTAACGGCTGTTGCTTTATTTGAAAGTGTTTCCTCTAGCAGCCTGGGGCAAGCTCATAGTACATTTGTCACATTCTGGAAGGTCCGCGGAGTCTGGCTGGAGGAGAACTGACTGTGTTCTCAGGGGCGAGGTCACCACTGCCAGGGCTGGCCAGCCCCCAGGACCCTCAGGGTGCTGGAAAGGACCGTCGATTTGATTTTAAATTTCGGCCCCCAACGGCGGGCCCCGCTGTGTGGCAGGGACCTCTTTCCTTGGACCGAGACTCCACTCTACCCGTGCGGCCGGGCATTGGGTTGCACCTTGTCAGCTCAGGTTGGGGGAGCGGGGCCTTCAGAGCCTGGGTGTCCCCCGCCGACCAAGAGCAAAGCAGTTCTTGTTGGAAGGTTTCTTTTTTCAGAAGGTTTAACTGTTTAAAGCCGGAGCATGTTCCCAGCAGCCCAAAGGAGGAGGATATACACATTGTTAGCTGAATTTCACCATGTGGCTTTGGTTAGTGGTTTCATGAAGAGCTTTCTCCTAAGATTCTAGAATAACACAGGCGTGGGTGAAGGACTGCCGGGCTCCCTCCCAGATGCACTCCTGGTCACCAGCCCTGTGGGCACAGTCTCTGCCAGGCGTCGGCTGGACACGGGGCAGTCAGCCCCACCTCTGGGCCAGCGGGCACCTTGGCTGTGGCCGGAAACCAGGGGAGAGGCAGGCGCTGAGGTGTGTGTCTGTTTCAGCCCCTTCAGAGAACCGTCCACTTGCAGATGAGCTGACTGCCTGGGGACAGACACCTGCAACCAACCAGGCCCTGCAGCTCCACCAAGTCCCTTTGGGGGCGGGGGGTGGGGGCTGGATGAGCTTGTACCCCGTGTATTTCATCTGGGAGAGCAGAGCGTCCCCGAGGGTCTTCATCTGTCCGAGGCATCTTGTCTCATGTCAGAATCCTCCCTCCACCAAAACAGACAAGCAAATGGGAACCCAGAGCCCCTGATAGGAGCCCCTCCCACAGGGTGGCTGATGCACTCGGAGCCCCCCGCCCCATACCGTGGACATACGGAGCACAGCAGTCCTGCTCACCAACGTCTCCTTGCTTGTGGCACCCAGTGAGACCAGGGGGTGACAGTGGCAGGAAAGGAGGCCTCCTGGGGTCTGGATCCTGCCCCCGACCCCCCTGCAGTTCGTGTCTTTGGGCAGTGGGCAGATGCTGGTTCCAGGGCTGGGCATCGCGTCCCGGGACAGTTTGCTTTCTGGTAAGGACGATGAGAACACCCAGAAGCACACTGTTCTTGACAGCGAGGCCTTTTTATGTAAAAAATGGGAAGCTCTGTTGAAGCCAAAGTACACGAAGCTGACTTGTGCTAATACAGGTGGGTACCATTTGGAGAAAGACTTAAAGAGGTGCAGACACCCGGGTGCACTCAGAAATGATTGCTCACTAAACTGTAATAGTTCGAAATTCTTACTGAGCATAAAGGGGAGGTTTCTCTACTGGGTTACGCGGGAAATAGCTCCCACTTTTGGGGGAACTTTTATTTTAAGGGCAGTGCTCCAGGGTCTGGATGTAAGAGCTTCTGGGCACCGCGAAATCGAAGCCCCTGCCGGGGATTTTCCGCGGCCCCCGTTTGTGGCAATGACAGAAAGGGCTTTGCAACCTTCAGGCTTCAGCCAGACGTGTCACGCGACTTTTCACACTCACAACCATGACGCTCACAACCATGATGCTCACAACCATGACACACGCACCCCGGAGTCCATCGCCTTGAGGGCCGAGAAGTGAAAGAAGACCGGAAGATGCTTCCAGCTGGGTCTGCGCACGGGCCCCTGTGGGGACCCCATCATCTAACTGCTCCCCCGCCCGCTCCATTCCCTCTTTGCCCTGGGGGTTTGGTCTGCACCTTCACCCAGTCTCCTCATTAACGGAGCTTCCCCAAGACGGCGCATCCCGGTTGCCCCTGCAGGACGCACCTGTAGGTGCCACTGCCGCGGGAGGCAGCTCTGGCCTAGGCTGTGCTCTGACTCCTTGCTGCAGACCTCCGCGCAGGGAGTGGGTCCGCCCACGTCGGCGGCCTTGTTGTGGGAGGCCCGTGGGCAGGGTGCAGTGAGGCCGGGAGCTGACTGCAGCGTGTCACCGGGGAGGGAACGAAGGCTTCCTAACCCTGGGCCCC
Source organism: Mormoops blainvillei (assembly GCA_004026545.1). Classification (NCBI taxonomy): domain Eukaryota; kingdom Metazoa; phylum Chordata; class Mammalia; order Chiroptera; family Mormoopidae; genus Mormoops; species Mormoops blainvillei. The sequence goes on along the minus strand of PVJD01018626.1, from coordinate 2,727 downwards.
AGGCAGCCCCCAGTTTACTCCGTGGAGAAGGGGCAGAGAGCATGTGCCAAGAGCGGGTGCACAGTAGGTACACAGCGTTGTGGTGGGCGCAGCCCCTCCCGGTGCTGTCCATCTGTCGCGGGACGGGCCTCTCGCCAGAGTTAAGGACATGGGCTCAGCACTGTCCCCCACGGCCACGAGGAGCGGGCACTACTTAAAATGGTTCCCAATAAAGTTGCGGGCGCCCAGACGGGAGTGGGCCCCAGCACCGCTCCGCGGGGCAGGGAGTCTCATTTGGGTGGCCAGTGGAAGGGGACCCTGTCCTAAGGGGTGCCCTCCGGCCAGGCCGCAGGGCGTGAGGGCCTGTCTGTGGCCTTGACCAGGGCACCCAGAGGGTGGAGGGCTGCTGTAAGACTGCGGTGTGTCCCCTGGATGGTTGGCGACCCCTGCCCCGCCCCCACTCCTGGAAGGACGTCAGGAGAACCCCTCAGGGGGAGGGGCCCCGCCACTGGGCACTGGGCCTTTGCAGGAGCAGCCCGGGATTCCCAGCGGTGGGGCCCTAGGTCGGTGTCCGCTGGATTTTCCAGGAGGGGGAGGGGAGGAAGAGGAAGAATCATGACCACCTCCCCTCCAGCCCTGTCTGGACTTCTCTGAGCCTTAAGAGGCCACCGTGTCTCTCAACCAGAGTGACTGTCCTGCCCCTGCCTTGAGCACGGAGACGCTTTTGGCTCTAGGACTCAGTGCATGACAAACCGAGACACGGTTTTGCAAAACCCATTAGAAATAAACATAAACTGTGCCTGTCTTTCTGGAATATTGACTCCCCCCTCATTCAAGGGACCACGATGGCGCCGTGGGGCCTGGCTGGCGTCCCCGCTGCAGGGCAGGGCGCGGTGGAAGCAGAGCCCAAGGGAGTTCCCCTCAGGGGCCTGGTGGACGGGGGGTGCCCGCTGTCTCCCTGTCGGGGGTGCACCAGTCAACTGTTTTGGGATCTTAGCCGAAAAGAGAAGCGCCGGAGAAATTTAAGGTGAGAATTGTTTCCGGCGGCGTTTTATGGCCACGCCCCCAGGCAGCCTTTGCGTCCCAGAATTGCGTCTGGCGCGGGGCAGCTTTGAACTTTCACCCACCGGCCCCCCGCTGCGGGGGAGAGGGAAGCTGCAGTGTGACCTCGTTCGACGGGGAAGCCCTCACCCTCGTCCTACCTCGGAAAGCCTGTGCCGTTGTCTGGGGCAACTTTCCAGCGAGCGGGTTTTCCTTTCTTGTGGGCCCAGCTGTTTGGGGACGGTGAAGGGAAAGGCACCGGGGACCCGCCGCCTTCGGGGCCCTCCAGCGTCCTCAGGCCAGGACCGGGCACTTCTCGCGTGGCCGCCCCGGTGTTGGGAAATACACGTCCGACTCCGTCCGTGCGGGACAGTGTGGCAAAGACTGTCGCCCGCTTCCCGGGTGGGTCCTTTCTTAAGCAGTGAAAGGAATGTCCTGTGGCGGCTTTGCTCTCACAGAGGCTGAACCCTCATTTTAAAAGCAGACCCTGAACGGAACAGATGGGCAGGACTGAAACCGGGCCATCGGTGAGGGTGTCAGGGTCTATCTGGTCACTGTGCGGCCGCCGCCCCTGCTGCCCCAGGGGTATTCCCTCCCTGTCACAAGTCGCCTCGGAGACTGACTCAGGGGGAGCCGAAGGCCTGCCTGCCTTCCACGGGTGCGATCGTATGTTTCGCTCAGATCCGAAGAAGAAAACTCCTAAGACCAGACCTGGGAATTTCGAACCCCGAGGATAATTTTTCAGAAAGTAATGAACGTTCGAAAATGAGAGTAATAAAGGAAGTCTTTCGGTAATAATCATAACATAACGTTCTCCACTTTGAAAGGCGTTAATAGGCACTAAAACCCCAGAAAGTATTAAGTCTGCTGGAGGGAAGGAGGTGTCCTTCGGAGCCGAGGCCCAGCCTCCGGGGCCAGCGCCGCCTTCGGGGCTCTGCGCCGCTCGCACAGAGAGGCCACCGCGCCCCCGGCCGGGGCGCAGTCCCACGCCTGGCGAGGACTGGGTGGGGAGAGGTTATTCCAGCCCCAGTGGGCTTCCTCTCAGGGCTGTTGTTTCCAGCAACGCAACGGCGTGCCTCTGACTGCCCCAGGGACTGACCCCCCCCACCGAGGTCAGGCTGCTCCGTAGCTGGGGCCCGGGAGGCAGGCAGGAGGACGGGGGCCAAGGAGGGCGCGGCCCATGGCGCCCTGTGCACACCGCCTGGCCACATCCCCTTGAAGGGAGGCCCGAGCACGAGGCCCCAGCTCTCGACCCTGCTCGCTCTGTCCCCCTCCCTGACCCCACCAGCCTTTCTCCTCTTCCTGCCCTCCTTCCCCGCTCCGTCACCTGTCACCCTCAAAGCCAGCAGACTTCTCAGCCGGGCGGGACGCAGGAGCGGGGCCGGCCTGGCAGGTCAGGCAGCGCTGAGCGCGGAGCAGCCAGGAGGGAAGGGTTATGGGTCCTCCCTGCCCAGCTCAGTGGACAGGCAGAGCCGCGCACGGCTGGAGGGGCGCGGGGCCCTCGGGAACCGGGAATAAATCAGCCACCTGCACGTAGACGGCCTAGCAGGGCTGCGTCCTGGGGTCTTTCAAGCGGAGCCCCCTTGGGCGTGGGTTTGAAGGCCCTGGAATGGACTGCTGAAGGTCTTGCGTACTCCGAGGGCCACCAGAGTCGGGGCCCGGAGACCCCGGGGGCCTCCTCACAGAGGGGAGGGGAGCTGTAGGCCC
>PVJD01018625.1:0-13892 GCA_004026545.1 Mormoops blainvillei | reverse complement strand
CACACACACACATTGATGTGAGAGAGAAACATCGATTGGTTGCTTCCTGTACACACCCAGGCCCGGGATCAAACCCACAACCTGGGTACGTACCCTGACCAGGAATTGAGCCTGCAGCCTTTTGATCTAAGGGACGACACTCCAACCAACTGAGCCACACCAGCCAGGGCACCTCCGGTCCTTTCTAGGCTGCCATGCCCTGACTTGTAAATTGTGCATCCTATTTGCATTTTCCTCATAAATGAGATCGTATGCATAAAGGGCTGGACCCAGCGCCTGACCCAGACGGTGCTTGGGGATTCTCAGTTTGGAGAGGGGCCTCCCCGCCACGGACCTTCCCTTTCCTTTTGCCTCCTCCACCTGCCAGCTGCTTCTGGTGACATGGAATCAGTCTCAGAACTGGATGTCCCTTGGAGACCAGTTCTAGTCCAGCTTCCTTGGATTAAAGATGGGGAAACTAAGGCCCAGAGTGGGACCTGCCTGAGGCCACACAGAGTCAGTGGCTGGGACCTACACATTCTGTTCTCTCACCTGGTACTTCTGCCATGATGCTGGGATGCTCATGGCCCTAAGAGGCGTCTGTGTTCTGGGCTTGGTGACTCCAGGGAGCAGACCAAGCTCGACCCTGCACCCTGTCCAGTACAGGATGTCCCTGGGTGGTGCAGCCTCTTACTGACCTTTCCCATGAGGCCATCCATGCTGATACTGGAGAGGTCCCAGAGAGGGGGGTCCCTGACCATGGAGCCCACCACTTAATGGGGTCAGGTGTTTAGAGGATTAGTGACCCATGTGACACAGGCCTCAGTGTGAACACAGAAGGCAGCAGGGCCAAGATTATTTCCCTGGGTATCCATGGGGAGACTGAGGCTCAGGATGGGCAGGGCTCTGCCCAGGATGTCCACTTAGGTAGAGGCAGAGCCAGACCTAGAACCCAGGCCTCCTGACCCCCAACTTGGGGCTTTCTGCTCAGCTCCTTCCCCCACCATCTGGGCTCCTGCGGGTGTAACCGAGAGAGAGAGGCGACAGGAGCCAGGCAGGGCGGAGCTGCCCCACGCCAGGCGTCAGCCTGGCTCAGGGAGCCTCCCTGGGGCTGTCCTCCAGCCCCATCTCTGTCCCTGGTGATTACAGGGCTGCTGGGCCCACTCAGGGGACTGGATCCCTGACCTCATTGTCTGTAGGGGCTGGCACGGGTATCGAGTCAGGAATTCCCCAGGCCCCAACCTGCCTCTGTGGACGATCTTCCAGGTCTTAGCTTGTCTCTAAGGAGGAGGCAAAGGGTTCCCTGCCTCCTTCTGTCCCTACCTTGGGCTGGCCCTACCGGGCTGAGGGTACTGTGTGTGTGTGCAGCTGTGTGTGTGTGCATGCGTTATTCACATGCACGCCCTGTTCATTCTGTATGCTCACTGGAGGTAGGTGTGTGGGCGTGTTCATATAAGTTCTCACTGCACCCTCTTCTGCCTACTGTGTGGGCCTCCTATGTGTGAATTGTGTGTACAAGTTGTGCACAGTATGTGGGCAGGCACTGGTGGATAAGGGAGTCCTAGGGGCAGGTACACGATGTGCTCAAACCCTGAGCACTTACTGTATACGTTGTGTGCACTGCATGTGAACCTTGAGTGTGTGCATGTTGCTTGTGTGTGCACGTCGTATGTGGGCATGTTCTAATGACGCCATTTACCACGCGCGTTGTGAGTGCACATGGCGGTCAGCCCTCTGAGAACCGGCGTTGGCTCTGAGAGTGGCCAGGGGAAGGCCCTCCAGGTTCAGCGCTGTGTGTGTGTCCTGCCCGATCCTGCTAGCTTGCCTCAGACGCCGGTGCCTACGACTCAGACAGCCCCAGGGAGAGGCGATGCCTGTAGGGAGCCGGAGGCCTGTGGGTCGCCTGGGGCTGGGTCCTGAGCTGGTTGCTGGCACTGACCATAGACCTCGGCACCTGCATCTCTTGCTGGTAGAGGTGGGGAGGCAGGTCCTGGGGGCCTTTTTTGGCCAATCTACCCTTTGATCTTTGACCGCTAGATCTTTTGACCCTGGGACTCGTACTGTCTTTGAGGGTCCTACACATAATAGGTCTTTGAACCTCCAAGCAGAGGGTTGTGGGTTCCCAGAAGCCCTTGGATGCACCTGACTTCACAGCTGGCTTTGCTCCAGCCAGAGTGAAGAGCAGGCTGGCCTGATGCCCAAGTCAGTTGGCACTCAGGTCCTGGGCCCTGATCACTGCCCCACCCTGCCAGGTTACCTCCAGAGACATCTGCGGCCACCTGATGGGGTCGGAGGGAGGGAATCATAACATCTGAAACTCGCATCTATCCCTCCATGTGCCCTCTCGTAATCTGGGCATAAGATACAACACAGTCTCCTCACCCCTGTTTCGGGGCTGCTATGGCAACGCAGAAGTTGGCTTGCCATCTGCTGCCTCTAGGGACCTCAGTCAGGCCTTTGTCATGCTAGGAATTAGTGTGAGGAGGCACCTGGCCTGTTCTGGGACATCCATTGGCCACATCTGGCACCTCTTAGCCCTGGAGTGTTTAGAGATAATGCAGCATGGAGTCCCTCCAGCTACTGGAGAGGAGTGGACGTTGAGAGAGTCTATGATTCTCTCTGGGACTCACGTGCTAGTAATAGCCTCTCTCAGGGAAGGGTCAGAGACTTATTCACACTAGTGTTAGAAGACTAACCTCTTCTGGGATGTCATTGGGTTTGGGGGTATTGTAGTAACTGAACTTTACTTAAAATAAAAAACTTAAATTGTCAACTGATCAACGGGGAAGATTGTAGGCATGGGAGGGAAATGCAGGGCTATTAAACAATTTAAAACTTAGTTGTTAAGGTGGTCTGGGGGTGCAGTTGGGCTACTGCAAATCTAACTTGTCCTTGGGTGTTGATGGGAGAGGGGAAGGGTCTATGCCTCATCTGGCCTCCAACCTTGAGGCCTTTGCCTCTGTTGGGAGCTGAAATTTTCCTACTAGGCTCAGAAATTCCCCTACCCCCACTTCTGGCTCCTATACATTTGTTTTCTTTGGAAAAATTTTCTCTCTTGGATGCTCTGTGCATAGTGTGAAAAGAGCAGTAGGGAGGAGGAGGGAGTCAGGATTCTGGCAGAGGAGTTAGGTGGGGGGCAGGGGGTGGCGTGGACTGGGAGGAGTGGCTGGGAGAAGAGGAGAGAGAGGGAGAAAGAGAAGGAAGGTCTGAAGGAAACTATAAATGAGACCCGTCACAGGGTCTGTTTCAGTGAAAGGGTGCATGAGTGTGGGTGAGTGGTTTTCCCTCCCTCAGTTTCCTGAGCTGTACAATGGGTGTAATAATTTCCCGTGGTGGCTATGAAGTTTGGGGAAGGCATATGTGGAGACCTGGCATGGCGAGAGCACACAGAAGCTGCTCAGGAAACGGCACTCCTTGTCCCCGCCGCCCCGTGTTGGAGAGGGAGGCATCTAGACTGGACCCCAGGCCCTCACGTAGGCTAGTCTCCTGCTGCCTTGGGCCCCGCAGTCGGCCTGATCAAGGAGCCACCTCCCCAGAGGCCCTGGGCAGGTCCCTCAGGCCTTCTGCTCGCCAGGCAACAGGTCCACAGCCTGGGAGTAACCCACATAAACCGAGGTCAGGGTACTGCGTGGAGCCGGGGTGCCAGGGTCCTCCACCGCTGGGGTGCCGGGCCCAATCCCAGGCCCAGGAACTGGGGCAGACCGGGAGATAAACAGGGGAGTCATTCGCAAGTGCAGAGCCCACCTCCTCACCAAGCCCAGCATCGAGCCCAGAATGGCCCCAGTAGCACCCAGCTTGGCTTCGCGGGGAAGAGAAATGTACAGACAGGAGGGGGAAGGGGGCGGGGGATAGGGCAGGATATCAAACCCTCTCCACCAACGAGCTCCTTTCTGTGGATTTCTAGCATCTGCACATTTATTTCTGCCAGCAATTTACCTTTTCTGCCAGCAAGAGAAATCTGTTCTTGTTTATGAGTCACTGCTTTTTCGGAAAGATTAGAAAAAGAAGCATCTGCAGTTGGCAATGCACCAGGGGGGGTGAAGTTCAGTGGCAGGGCCGGTAAAAACGATCCCCGGTGCAAAGTCTAATGTCATCTCACTCCCTTTTACCCAGAGTCGATTACTTTGTTGGCTGGGGGTGGGGTACATGGCTTTATTAATATCCACGCAGTACCCTTTTTGATAAAGCGAACATTTTATAAGAACTTTGAAGCTTAAAAGTAAAAGCTGTACTTGACCTGATATAGTAAACAGGAAAATAACAGTAGAAACCTGTTAGAAAATGTTAAGTCCAGTTGGAATGGTCTGGGTAGGGGTCTGGCATTGGGTCCGCAGTTGGAGCCTAGAGAAGGGTGGCTGGATCCTGCCTCTGGGAAGTAAGCCTGGGCCACCATCCTGTCCTCTGTGGGGAACACGGGCACTAGGAGACTCCCAGAGGGTCTGTCCAGGGGCTGCCCTCCTCCTCTCTGTGTGCCTCTGTCAAGCATCTCAGGCCACAGTACCTGGTATTGTAAAGTCTGTCAAGCTATTGTATTCACAACCCTCTGGTTTAAGACTACATTTCCCAGCCTCCTTTGCAGCTAATCTGACCATGTGACTGGGGTCAGCCCCAATAGCATTGTGTTCAAAACCTGTTAGACCTTCCTTCATGTCCCTGCCCTCTCACCTAGTAGCTATGTGACTTTGGACAAACTGCTTACTCTCATCGCACTGAGTGATTTCAGTAACAAAGGCCTTTTGCTTGGCGACTCCGTGTCCATGTGCGCGCGTCACCGAAACAAAAGTGCCGCGGAATAAAGCAGCATTGTTACCCGCAGTACACTCTGATAGTTTCTATCCCAGTGGTTCTCCAAGTGTGGTCCCTGGGCCAGCAGCATCAGTTTCACCTGCGAACTTCTTAGAAATGCGATTTTTTGGGTCCCGTCCCAAACCAGCTGAGTCAGAGGCTTAACAGATGTCTATTGTCCTGCCAAGTATTCACTTCTTTTCTTTTTCTCCTTCTGGTGGTCATCCTCCTTCTCCTCCTTCTTCTACTTCCCAAATTTTCGATAGAGGAACTACTTCTAGTCCATGGCTCCAGGGATAGATCAAGACCCAGGCCTAGCCAACCGAAGCAGTGATTGGTTCAGGGATGAGCATGTGATCCTTGTCATCCAATGAAATGCAGTCCTGAGACTTTGCTGGAACTACTGGGAAAGAGCTCTTGCTGCAGGGCCAGGGAGCCTGGGGCTGCCCATGCTGCTGAAGGAGCACGGGAGAGGCCACCTGATGCTGCAGGCATCTGGGGAGGGGGGGAGCCGAGAGGGGGAGGAGACAGTGTGGGGGTGCTTTTCGCAGCCTGCTTCACCTTATGCCTGATCTTAGGCACAGCTGCTGGGGCCCACGTCAAGTATCTCTGGAGCTGAAAAGCCTGCTGAGCCGCAGAGTGGGTGCTGCTCTGACTTTCAGGGAAGCTAATACGCTCAGGCCCACCTTCAACTGGCGCAGCGAGGAGCTGGTGGGTGAATGGCCCTGGCGCCCGTTCTTTAGAAGCACAACGCTAGGAGGCAGGAAGCTTCTCAGAGCTTCCAGAGAGGTCAGGCCTCCTATCGCAGGAAAGTTGAAGTCACACGTTGTGCTACCCTTTCCTTCTTCCTTGTCTCAATCTCCTCTCTCTCTCTCTCTCCTGCTTTCCACACTCCCTCCCCCCAAAATCACCTGCACCCAGGTCCTTGTCTCAGCCTCTATTCTTATGGAAACCCAAGCTGAGTCAGACAGGTTGCTGTTGACATCCGAGCATCTGGATCCAGCTATACCTGCAACTTCCAACTCTACTCCTAGGCTTTTCAGTTAAGTGAGCCCCCCGCAAATCGTCTCCCTTTTTGCTATGTGTATTAGTTATCTATGACTGTGCAACGAATCACCCTCAAATTTAGTGGCTTTACACGACATTTAGTATGTCACAGTCTCTGGTAGGTGAGGGGGCCAGGGGCGACTTAGCTGGGTCCTCTGGCTCAGGGTCCCTCGCGAGACTGCCATGAAGGTGTCAGCATAGGCTGCACCATCTCAAGGCTCCACTGCGGAAGGATCTGCTTCTGAGCTCGCTTCTGTTGGCAGGTTCCATTTCCTGGTGGGTTGCTGGATTGAGGTCCTCGGTTCTTTGCTCTCCGTTGGCCGAAGGTCACCCTCAGTGCCTTGCCACATGGACCTCTCTCTGCAGGGCAACTTGCACCAGGGCAGCGGCTTCAGTCAGAGCGGGCAAGGGAGAAAACGAGAGATGGTGAGCGAGCAACATAGAAGCCAGAGTCTGTCGTCAGCTGTTTTTTAAAGTGACATCCCAATGGTTTTGTGATGTTTTATTTGTTAGAAGCAAGTCACTAGGTCCAGCGCACACACGAGGGGAGGGGCTCACAGAGAACAGAGATACCAGGAGGTGGGGCTCCTCAGGAGCTGTCTCAGAAGCCGCAAGAAACAGAAAACTGCCTCCCACCAGCGACAAGGATTATGAACCACCCCCCTACCCCCCACCCCCCTCCACCCCGTTCCAGGGCACAGAACTGGAAAGGCCGTGAGCATCAGAATGGAAGCTTGGACGCCAGATCCCCCTCCGATTGGTCCCAAGGTAAGGAGAACTGATACACATCTTGGGGACACGTGGGGATGGGGAGCCTGCCACAGTCCTGGTGAGCAGGAGACAGGAGGACAGGAGGTGTAGGAGTCCCTCTAGGACTGGGGAAAAACTGTGGAAGATTTGCTCTTCTCTTTGGGGCAATTCTTTCTGTTTGATTTTCACCCAGCTGTGATAGTGCTAACGAAGCTTCAGTTCACGTTTATTCTGTGTCCATCCCAGAACCGAGAACTTTACCTGCGCGATCTCATTGAATTCTTCCCCTATGAGATCAGACCTGAAAGCATCCTCATTGTACAGGCTGAAGAAACAGAGGCGCAGGGAGGTTCAGTAACTTGCCTGAGGGCAACCAGCCATGAAGAAGGGTCACTGGAATTCATCAGAGACTATGTTTTTACCTGTCAGGTGATCAAAGCCATCTTAGCTCAGTGAACATAAAAGCGTTTGTGGAGGATTGAATGCATTCATTCACTCAGCCTTAATCCCCGTACACTTCCCTTCACACAGGTATCAAGTTCCTTACCCTAACCTCTTCCTGTTACTGAGTTTTTGTTACTGCCAGCATTTACCCACCTCCTGTAGGTCATGGAGGCATTGGAGAATGTACTGAAAGCTGTGGACCTTCGCCCCCTCCAAAAACACACTCACGCATTCACACCCACATTTGCCCTATGATTTTCAGGGACAACTGATTTCCTGAAGGGCTCTCAGGGTGGACTCTCATTGGCTCAGCTTGGATCATGTGCCCACCCTGGAACCAATCGCTACAGCCCCGGGGTTCTGGTGTTCTCGTAGACCAGATCCTGAGGGATAATGGCATCCCACACTCCCGTATTACAGATGGAAAAATTGGAGGCTAGAGGGAAGAGTGACTTGCTCAAAGTCACACAGCATCAGTGGGCGCAGGTCAGACTCATGCAGTAAGGGGCGATGGTCCCTCAGGCTGCAGGTTCGTCCCAGGCTGGGATGGGACTGACTCAGTGATGCACTCTCAGCCACTGTTCTGGGCCTGGCACACAGGAGACATCTAGTAAGCAATAGAGAAGCGGATCTGAAAAGCCCCCTGAAGGGTACAGAGGGCGAATCAAAGGGAGTGGAGGATGAAGCCGTGTTTACCTGGCGAGGCTCTGGAAGCTGTCCTGTGGCATGTTAATAGGTTAGGCCACGAAACAAGAAGACTCCATGGGAAATAAGTTTGTGAAACACAAGGCGAATTGTTTTCTTTGCATCAGAATTTTTCAGAATTCTTAACAGCATGGGCAGTGAATTCCCCCCAAAGGAAGATATAGCATGCAGTGCCTTCCAAGCTTGTTTGACCATACAATCCTTTTTCTAAAGTGAGATTTTTAAAGGATTAGTGTTTAGAGGAACATTTTGGGAAATGCCAGGGATACAGAGATCAGCACGGACCAGGGTGGCAAGGGAAGCCTTCTTGGTGGAGGGGGTACCTCAGCTACATCCAAGCACAGCAAAATTAGGAGGATCAGTTGGGAGCAGGAAAGGCATCCCAAATGAATTGCAGAAGAATGCGCTAAATATTACAGCACCTATGTGCAGAAAGACTTACAAATCTTAAGATTCCATTGGAGACAAGCATCAGAAGTGCAATGCAGACTGACTTAGGCAAAAAGGAGAGTTTACTGGTCCATGGAAATCAGTTTCAGGCATGGCTGGATCCAGGTGCTTGAACCATGCCCTCCGGGATAAATATTGGCTTTGTTCTCAGGCGAGCTCTGTTCCCAGCGGGACCTGTTATCTCCAGGCTCACACGCTGCCAGTTAGCAACCTCAGCAGGAAGTGAAATGCTTTTGTACAGTAGTTTCAGCCAAAGTCCCAGGGTGGACTCTCATTGGCTCAGCTTGGGTCATGTGCCCACCCTGTTACCAATTACTGTAGCCTAGGAGATTTGGCGCTCTCATTGCCCAGATCCTTCACGATCATTGCACCCATCCTTTTATTGGCAGATGGAGAAATTGGAGCCCAGAGCACAAGAGTGACTTGTTTAAGGTTGTGCAGCAAGTGAGTGGCAGAGGGGTGACACGAACTTTAAGTTCAGGACTCTTTCAGTGCAGCTGGTGCCTGGGGGCCACTTAATTAGCATGGGCCAAACAGCATGCCTACTGGCGGCTTTGAATTGAGTGTTGTGGTGGAGTGCTGCCTGGAGGAGAGCCTGGAAAGGATGAGAGTACCAGACAGGCTATGGGAACAGACCTGTGACTGAGGTGGCTCTGAGCATATGTGGGCTTGGCTGTGGTCAGGGAAGGCAAAGGGAGCAGATCAGAGGAAGGCAGAGGGAATGGCTCCCTGGTTTCTAATGAGAATGGGTGAGGCACAGGCATGTATGGGGGAAGATTTATCTGTCAAGTGAGGTCTCAGGTTTGGAGTGTCTAGACAGCTCTCGCTTCTCCCCAAGTTTCTACATCCAAGCTGTCACTAGGTCTCTTGATTCTGCTTTCTAAATATCTCCCCTCGACCCCGGCCTGGGTCTGTTCTTTTCAAAGCAGCCTGGGTGTGCTTTTAAAAACTCAAATCAGATGTCATCACTAAGAATTTCAATGATTCTCCTTTGCCCTCAAGATAAAATCTAAACTGTGGCCCCCTCAACCTCTTTCCGGCCTCCTCCTGGGGAATTCTCCGCACTGCACTCCAGACACATGGTTTTCTCCTTTGAATAGGTTTCTCCTGAAATGAACCACATTCCCTTGCCTCTGAGCCTTTGCATATGCTATTCCATCTGACTAGGACTCCCCTTGCCCCACTTCCCCTGGATAAATCCTGATTCTCCCTTATATTTCAGCTCAAGATGCCTGCCTTTTCTTTAACAAATCTTTCCCAGCGCCTTCCTTAAGGCTGAACTGGGTGCACCTGCTACAGCGCCCCCAGCGCTACCTCCCTGGAAGGTGAGGAAGCTGAGGTTCAGAGAGGGAAGGGACTCATCTGAAGTCACATGACTAGTAAATGGCAGAGCTGGGTTAAATTCAGTTCCAGGAATATGTATTGAGCACCTACTCTAGGCCAGGCCCCGTGGTTACCACGATAGGTCAGACTAAGTCCCCTGTCCTAGGAGACCTCTCAGACCAGCAGGGGAGAAAGACTTGGAAACATCGGTGAGGACAGGGGCTGAGGGAGCTGAGAGGAGGGGCCCCAGACCTAATTTCAAGGAGACCCTGAAGCTCCAGCACAGGGTGGTATCTGGGAGTTGATGGAAAGATGTACACGTGCACTATAGTGAATGAATGAATGGGTTTGCACACCTGCATCTTTTGGGATACAGACACAGATTGCGTGTGTGTGAGCAGATGTTAGAATGAAGTGATACCTGCTTATGTGCATGTGAGTGTCGATGTGCAAGCAAAAATGCTGGGTATATAAATATACGTGTAACAGGTGCATTCACAAGAGTGTGTGTATGGGGTGGTATCATGTCTTGGGACCAGGCTTCCTGCTCAGATCTTGGCTTTGTTGTTTGTCTGTCCCGGGTAAGTTAGCCTCTCCATCAGTTTTTCAATCAACAGAGTGGGGAAAATAATAGTATCTCCCTGTCTAAGTCGGATTCTTCAGAAGCAGTGTCTGCGACAGGCGTTCTTACACAAGTGACTGAATTCGGGAGAAGCTTGTAAGGGAGTGAGAGAAACAGGACAGAGTTGGAGGAGAAGCTAAGCTGAGATGTGGGTTCATCTGGAACCTGGCTTCAACCTGCTGCCACAAGGAGATCTGGAGCACGAGTGACACCACAGAATTGGCCCACCTTGAGGGAAGGGGACCGACCCTCCACCCGGAGGAGGAAGTCATCTCCCAGGCATTTTCTGGTGATGCAGCTTGAGTTGACTGAGGGCAGCAGCCTGAGAGGGGGCAGACAGGCAGCCCCCATCACAGCAGCTTGGGGCGGGGGCAGCAGCAGCCTGTACTACACCCTTGCTTCTTAAAATGAGGTCCTGGGGACCGACAGCACCGGCCTCCCCTGGGAGCTTGTCAGAGATGCACAGTGACAGGCCCTGTTCCAGGCCTGCCGACACAGAACATGCGTTTTATCATGGTTCCCAGGCTTGACGACATTAAAATTCTAGAAGCACTCCATGAACCACCCTCACAGGGTCTTTGTGAGGGTTCAGTGGGTTAAGTTATAGAAAACACTTAAAACAGCATCTGGTCTGCTATTATTATCATTGGCATCAAGGGATGTTTAGCGCGTTTGGTTATTCAGATACTTAATGTGTATAAATACATGAGTTACATAATTTGCAGGATCCAGTGTAAAATGAGATATGGGCCTCTTTTTAAAAAATTAGACAGTAACCCTGGCTAGTTTGGTTCCGTTGGTTGGAGCATCGTCCTGTAAACTGAAAGGTTGCCAGTTCAGTTCTGGTCTGGGTACACACCCAAGTTGCAGGTTTGGTTTGGTCCCAGGTCAGGGTGGGTACAATAGGCAACCAATTGATGTTTCTCTCTCACATCCATGGCACTCTCCCTCTCTCTCTCTCTCTCTCTCTCTCCCTTCCCCTCTCTCTAAGATCAATAAGCATATCCCCAGGAGAGGGTTAAAAATAAAATAAATAAAATAAAACCTCTTAAGAACATTAGATAGCAGGCAGAGGCTGAAAGCAAGCGTGGGCCCTTCTGACAGGAGGAAGGCGCGCTGAGGGCAGGCGTGTGGATGTGGACACGCATGCATGTTTTCGAGGCCCTGATGATTCGAGGGTTTCCAGCCCATGGCCCATCCTTTTGGTTTTGCAGATGAGGAAAGCCTGGCGAGGGGTCCCAGAGCTGGCATTGAACTGGTCTCCCATTCCCAGTGTTCTTCTCCACCCACACGCGGGTACATGTGTCTGAGCCTGCCTGGGTGCCAGCAACTTTGGGGAATTGTTGGGGACTCGCAGCTGAGAAATGTTCTCTCACGTCTCACATTGCGAGGAGACAGTGGAGTATATGCTCTCCCCTGCATCGCGGGCATCCATTCCCAGGGAGTTCTCACTGCTCTGCTCAGAGTAGGGGTGTGAAATTTAATTTGCACTAATTATCCCGAAGTGAGAGGAGTGGGAAATGAGCTGGCGCTGCACATTCGGCTTCTTCCAGCAGCTCCAGGTCCCCAGGTTGCAGTTTATTTATGTGCAAGGGGTGGAGGGTGCTCTTGCCATGGCAACCACAGCTGCTGGGATTTGGGGGTTGGTGGGGCTGGAAGGCAGGATGGGGGAGGGGAGAGAGGGAGTGAGGGCTGGGCCAGATGCAGGCCCTGTGGGTCCCTGTGATCTTGAGGGGACCACGTGCAGAGCCCCACTGTTTCTGTGGGAGCAGAGGTGGGGGGGCAGGGAGGAGAGGGAAGGCACTCCTTCCTAGCCCAGCGTTAGCTGGGTGAGGCCTTTGGCGGGGAGGTCAGTAGCATGATTCCAGGAGACGACGACTTGTCCCACTCAGGAAGGAGAGACCGGTTTCCTTCGTTACAGCATGCACAGGGGTATCCCTCCCTTTGAGGTCCCCAGGAGCTAGGCTGAGCTGGAGGGCCAAAAGCCAGAGAGGCTGCAGACAGAGGAGGGGGTAAAGGAGGGACTCTGGAGCCAAGGACAAGTGCCTTGCCTGTCTCTTCTTGCTCCTGTCCAACCCATCCTCAGCTACAACTTTCTCCATCTCTTCTCTGCCCACCCTCCCCTTTACCTCCCCTTCTTAGTCGCTCTTTCCTGCCACCACTAGAGGGCGCTGAGGTGCCATGGTCATCCATGATTTATCAGCCTGGGACCCATTGGGGAGCCTTGAAGAGTGGGCCAGGGGAGGACGCCCCACAGCACTGGGTCCTCAGTAGAGCCGGGACAATTCTAGCCTGTTTGGAGTCTGGGGCAGGTCTGGACTGACCTCAAGAGCAGAGACAGTCATGTTGACTTCCCCGTAACAACCGCAAGGGGAGGGGTTTGAGGGGGGAGGGGCTCTCTTGGACCTGGAAGGAAGGAGGCTGAGTTTCCATCGGGTCCCTGTCCCCTCCTCTACCAGTCACATCACCTCTCCAAGCTTTAGTTTTCTCGTCTGTAAAATGGGGCAACCAGCCCCACCTTACTTGTGAGGGTTGGATAGAATAACATCCAGGAACCCACACATAGTAGATGCTCAAATGGGAGTTGCCTTTGCTTTAGTAGGTCAGTCTGTCAAAAAATGTTTATTGAGCACCTACTGCGGGCTAGGGGCTCTGCTAGGCCCTGAAGAACAACCAGGAGCAAGGCAGACACGGAGCGTATCATCAGGAAGCTCTCAACCTGTCGAGGAGGGAGGAGTTATACGCAGTTGAAGTCATTTTTAAATTGTAAATTCTTAAGTCATCATAAGGGCGTGTAATGTGTTAAGAAAGATGAGTCCTGGGCGCCATGGAGTGCAGATCCGGGGGCCCGGCCGGCTCTGGCCTGTGCTCCGCTCTGCAAGATGCGCTGGGGAAGCACGAGGGAAGGGCCTTCCAGGCAGAAGGAAGAGCAGGTGTAGGGTCCCGGCGGGAGGAGGAACAGGATGCACTCCAGGCACAAACAGCAGTCCAGGGCGGTGGCGGCTTGCGTGAGAAGGACCAGGGTAGGGGAGGAGCTGGAGAGTGGGCAGCGCCCGGCCGCCCGGAGGACAGGGTGCGCGTGCGGACCCGGGGCATCAGGAAGGCAAAGGAGAAGGCCCAGAGCGACAGAGAAGAGATGGGTGTCTTCAAAACGATGACATTTTTTAATAGAAACGTGGATCTTTTCTGTTTCCTCAACAGTCATAGAACAACTAAAAATAAAACAAGCATTGAGAGAACATTCCGGTGGAGACATCATGACACTGGAGCCCAGACGGGGACAGGAAGGGGAACTTAAGTGGACCAGGGGGCTGAGCCAGTCTCCCAACGTCCAGAGGGAGCATTGAGAGTGAGGACCTTGGTCTCTAGACTGTGGCCCAAGTAGGGTCTTTTCACTGCTGGTCACCTCAGTCGACCCACCTGTGAAATGGGGAGAGCTGGTCCTGACGACCTCCAAGTCCCCTGTGAAACGCCGCTCTGAACTCCTGGTTGGAGAGGAGGGTTGCTGGTGCCATAGTCAAGGTCCGTGCACTTGACAGTAAGCTGGTCTCTTTGCAACAGTGGGCAGGGAGACAAAGGCTTTTTGGAGCTTCTACTGTGACAGAAGCCCTGTGCTGGGTATGCGGCTATGACTGGATGGGGTTCCGAACGGGGGAGTTGTGTTTCCAGCATCAGGGAGCTCCAGGTCTAGCTGGAGAGACAAGACTCGTGCATGGGATAATTCTGAACGTTACAGAAGAAGAGAAAAAGGCTCGCTCCCAGCCTCCTTCCCTCTGACTGTCCACAC
>PVJD01018624.1:0-13893 GCA_004026545.1 Mormoops blainvillei | reverse complement strand
TCCCTCCCTCCCTCCCTCCCTCCCTCCCTCCCTTCTTTCCTTCCTTCCTTCCTTCCTTCCTTCCTTCCTTCCTTCCTTCCTTCCTTCCCTCCCTTCTTTCTTCTTTTTATAAAAATCTCCTTGCTTTTTAAATTCAAGTTAATTATTAAAACCATGTCTTTCACAAACATTTAAAGATTAAATTTTCTCTACTTGGCAATGTCTTTTCCAAGAAAGACAAAATTCACAGCAATGTGATTTTCCTGGTGCCATATAATTTTCTTAAAAGTATGGAAGTAATTTGTTTGAATGCTATTAATTTTGTTTCAGAAATACAGATATTGAAGCACCCACTTAGGCCTGCATTTATAGAAAAATACAGGACTATATATATCTAAGTTACAACTAGAATTAAATTTATAGAACACCTCTTGCAATTAAATTCCTTGTAAAGTTGTTTAGTAGTGTTTCATGAGAAATAGTAAATTTTTTGTCTCACAGTTCTAGCCTTAACCACAACATTAGTTTGTTTTGATTTAATCTTAATTTTACTTTCTAACAGTAGGAATTGAATTTATTTTAAAAAAGTAATTACGCATTTTTCTTAAAAAAAAAAGTCAACCTCACAACTCTTTTAGAACTTTTAATAATCTACAATTTGTCCAGTGTAATCTTTGATTATTAAAAGAAGCCAAATAGTAAGAATAAGACCCCAAGTTGGGAGTGCACCCTTTCCAAGAGAGTCTAGTAGTTCAACAGACACAATCTCATCAATCCTCATTTGCGGAGTACTTTTTTGGAGATTTTTTCCAAAAAAAATAGGGACACTGAATTTCTGATATTTCTCAAGTGAGCTGGTATATAAAAGAGTAGAGAGAAGCATCTTGAGTCTAGCGTCAAATTATTAAGGTTTAAATCCTTGTTCTACCTCTTCCTAGATAGGTGACAAGGAAGTGACAGTGTTTAGTGATAGTGTGAAGTTGGACATGTTACTTAAATTTACTAAACCTCAGTTTCTCCATCTAAAAAATGTCAATAATGATAATAATAATACATAGTTTAGAGCTGTGGGGAGGGTTAAATTTTATAATGCAAGTTAAAGTCCTTAACAGAGACTGTAGCTCATAGAAAGTGTTCAATTAGTCTCAGTTGTTATTTATTCAACTACCAGCTCTGTGCTAGGTGATAGGATACACAAATCCCTTCTGTCATCTTGATTGGGAACTAGAAATTAAAACACACAAATATAATTCAAAGTACAGGTTTAGATACATAGGATTGAAATCTTGGACTACTACCCCCACTCTGCTAGGTCCCCAACTCTCAAATTGATGAGCTAATTTTGATTTCAATAGAATCATGATCCATGTTCAACTTAATTTATTTTGGCTTTCTTCCCCTAAGAATGAGCATATCTAGTTATAGACCTGTAAAAAAGGGTAGCATCATCTGAGAAAGATAGAGCTTTACCTGTCAGTTGACAATTTTTTTTTAAACTTTTTTCAAAGATGCACATGTTCTGAAGCTTTTTTAGAAATGTCTCTCAAGGCACAGCCAGTGTATGAGTATTTGTATTAACAAGGGTGTATGTTTCCTGTTCATTAGAAAGTCTCCTTCCAGCCACCATTTTATAGTAACATGATCTATGCTGAGTTTGCGTTAGTTTGAATTTCATATTATGAAAAGAAGAGGGAATTAGAAGTGGTGTTCACACAGCCTAAAAATCCTTCTAGCAGCCACTTCTGTCATAATCAACAGATTAAAATTAGAGTTCTTATTCCTTAAAGATTTTGGTTTTGTTAATCAGAAAGCTATTCATAAACCAGGACTAAAATTCCAGCTCTGAATCATTGACTTTCTGGTCCACGGAGGCAAATGTAAAGAAAATGTATTGCTCACGTAATAGGTTCCAAATCTACCAGAAACAGATTGACTTTGATCTGTGTCTATATTTGGAAACTTTTGAAATGACTTTTTATGGCCTGGTTATAAATGGAACCTGCACAGGGTGGCTTCCCACGGCTGCTTGTGCGCTTTCCTTTTCTCAAGGATATGGAAGCTGAAGTGGGAACCTGGAATGGGACAGCTGAGCTCAGAGCGAGAGTCAACTCTCTTGAAGTAAAAGAAAAGCATTGCTTTACCAAATGGTCACTGGAAAAGAAACATTGTTTTCCAAAAAGTATGAGTTAGAAAAAGTCATCTTTGTTTAATCCAACGATTCTTTATCAAAATGTCTCCAAAACTTTCTCTAAATTCACCCCAGCACACTTTACAATCTAGATTCTTGGGCAGGCCCCTGGACTAGCGAACAGAATGTTCAGGGAATGGGACTCTAACTTTACAGTTTGAAGAACTCAGACGATCTTTATGGTCATTTAAGTATAGTACATACTTTTATGTAGGTATAGATAAATATAAGAGATTAACCGTGTGTATATATATATATATATATTTTTTTTTTTAAAGACACCAGGTGATATGCTAAATCAGAAGGACAGAAGCCTTCGAACATTTTTCAAGTAGCTTGTGTCCTGGACCTAGAGCAAAAAGAACTGAATGCCAGAATCCAGAGCTACTTTGTTTCATGGAAACACATATGCAATGTGCAGTTTTGACAAATCAGAGAATTATTATTTTTGAAGATATTAAAACTGGGGCTTTTCAATCTTTGAAGTATTATAATGCAGCACTAACTTTTTCCCTCTCTTTACCAGCACTTAATCATATAAAGATTAGAATTAATGATAATATCAACCTTCTCGTTTGCCAGTACAGGGATCCCACAGTTTACTGAGATTGGGAAAATAGGTCTTCAAGATCAAAATCAGCTGTTATTTAAATGTCTGTCCCTTAAAAAAAAACAAAAAACACCCCGTAGAAGTAAAATGAGGAGGAGCAACAGGGTTTACAGGGCTTCTCTGGTCTTTCCTGAGATTTGTTATGGAGTTTGCCTTGGTCAATAGCTATATGGGAAAATCCCTCTGTCCTTTACATCCTGGGGGAATAGGTAGGCTTTCAAGCAATCCCTCTCTACCCCGGGTCCTGAGTTCCGATGAGTCTTTCATGCTCTGAGATTTGGTAAAGATCCCCGTCTACTTGCATGGCTCCTCCACGCTCCCAAGTCCCGTGACCATGCTGGAATGCAGCTAATAGGAAGGATGGTATAGTGGCCAACTTCCTGTACGTTTTTGGTGGTTTTACCATTTATACATACTGATTTTGTCACTTAGGCTTTATATGAAGCCAGATGTCTGCTAGTCAGCCTTTTGACCTTTGACCTTCTGCTGTCCAGGACCAGCTTTCACTAAGGCCCATGATCTTCTCTCTGTGGAGATGTCCATTCTTTTTACAAGCAGTTATTAAAATAATATGGCTTTAATGTCCAAGTGAATTATTACTAAGTCATTCAACCATTACCTAAAGACACACTATGACACTTAGGATTGGGCCATGCTTCCATTTCCAGTTGTTTTTTTTAAATGCCATTCTTACAAAGCTTCTTACCTTCTTTGTTGAAATCTCCCTGCACTCTATGCCACAAAGAATTATAGTCAGAAGTGTCTTGTAGCATAAGCTCTGTAAGTTAAGTTAGGAGTCTTATAAGGGTTTTTTTTTTCTTTTTTCATCAAAATATTTAAAAATAGTGATGTTCATACTTATGTATCAAAATTTGTGTCAATTTTTAATAATTCGTAGTTTCATCAATTATTTAAAATGAATATATATGCTTTGTTTATCAAATTTTTACAAACATGTATGTTGTGCATTTAGACAGAAAAACTAAAACCTGATAGATTGAAAGAAAAATCCAAAGTTTTTACACTGAATCAAGATCAATATAAAATGTAAAGCCATGTGAATAACTGAAAATTCTTGGCTTATTGAAGCAGACCATGTTATCAGTCATAAAGAAGCATAATAGATAGTGTCATGCAAGTAAATTGTGCATATGTAAAAGAATACAGTAAATGCTCTGTTCATCTTTAATGGAGCCTTTATTCTAGTAAGATTTGTGGGGGCAAATGTGGATGAGAACAAATGAAAACTCATAAGCCTTTTTGTAGGAAGATTCCCTTGATATAGGAAAACAACACTTGGGTTTGCAGCCTTCGGGGGTGTGGTCCTGGGGTTAGAGAGGGGCTGTGGTAACGACACTGGGGAGCTTCAGACCCCCTGAGCATGGCTAGACGAGGCCCAGAGAGAGGCTGGGGGATGTGAGGCTGTCCCCATCCCACCCCACAGAGGCCATTCTTTGTCTCACCTTCACCTTCTTTCATCCTTTGTTGTTTTTTAATCTCCCACAAGGACATTTTTTTCATTGCCTTTAGAAAGAGAGAGGGGAAGGGAGGGAGAGAAACATCAAGAGAGAGAGAAGCATCATTGGTTACCTCCCACAGGGACCTGGACTGTGGATTGGGGATCAAACCCATAACATAGGCATGTGCCCCGACCAGGAATTGAACCCACAACCTTCTGCTTACCGGGTAAAGCTCCAACCAACTGATCCACACCAGTCAGGGCTTTTATTCTTCTCCTTTTCTCTTTGTATAGTGAAAGGATTCAACAGGAATGGGAGTGATTTTATCAAAAGAGACTCTAGAGAGCTCTTGGGATGAAAAAAGTCTGAATGTATTAGACTGATTTAGAACTACATTCCCATTTCCGCCCCATACACTATCAAACCATGCTGCCTGAGGCAAATTCCATGATTTATTTATGCTTCTCTTTCTCCTTTTTAACTCTAAGCATTCTATGATGATTAATCTTACAAAAATATATTTTTTTAATTTCTTCACTTTTTGTTTCCTTTTCATGTGGTCTGTATATGATTTTTGGTGGTTGTTTCACATTGTTTTTAGCTTTCTCTGCACTCACTTCCCACCCTAGGTCTTTTCACCAACTCCACATGCATTTTCTCCCTTTTTCCTACTGTGACAACTGTTGGGACACTTTCTACATATGACAGTCCCACCATGTCCAGCCTTCACCCCATCTGAGGCTTGGTTCTCTTATCAAGGCACATCTTTAGAGATGTTGCCTGCACTGGCCCAGAGTCCCACTGTGGGCCACTAATCCACAGGTCCACGCACCTGTGTTTCCCTTCCTGACCCATGCCTGCAGGGTCAAGTTACTGCTGTCAACAAACCCACCTGTGTGCAGAAGCAGGAGTCTCCAAGCTAGAAAAGACCTGAAGCAATGTGGAACCCAGGAGGTCCAGGGAAAGACTGGAGCTCTCTGTGGGGTTTTCTTAGAAGCTCAGGGCCGGCTCCCTCAGGCCACCTGAGCCCGGCCATCGAGCTGCTGCTGAGCAGTGCCTCTGTGGCATTTGGGGGCTCTGAGTATGAGATCACTGAAGGACAGATCCTGTGCTTCTGGTCGAGACCTCTGGACACTTCACTGGCCACTCTCCCAACTCAAACAGTAACGGTGAGAGCATGAAGCCTCTGAAGGCTCCTTGCTGGCCTTGCATCCTCGTCTCTGTGAGGCCCTGCCATGGCCTCCTCTGGCACTGAGCCCTGGGTCACAGAGCTCCCAGGTCGGGTCCCCGTGCCCCCCAGCTACCTTTAAGTCTGTGCCCTGGACACCCTGCAGCACTCACCTGTCTCAGGGGCAGCTGCCGCCTTCCTTCAGAGTAACTAAGTAACTAAATGCCAGGTCAGATTTTCTGGTGTCTCAGAGAAAGAACAGCTCCTTAATCCCCTCTGAATGATCTGGTTCTTCTGAAACTGAACAAACGGACAGATTGGTGCCCCGAGCGGTTACTGAAATGATTGGTCATTCAGCCCTCCAGTTCCCGGAATATTTTTAGTCAGCTCTCCATAAACCTTGATGACTGTGAGGGGCCAGTCCACTCTCTGGCTGCTTCAAAGAAATCTTTCCTCCTTGGGGTGCTATGTAGAGTCTCAGGGCTGACCTGCTTTGAGGACCTCACAAACAAGGTGAGTGAGTTTCCTTTCTCCCCACTAAAGATTCAGGGCTGGGCACCTTAGGCCCCTGTATCACAACTGTCTGACACCATTCTTTTCTAAGCCAACCACATGGGCACCAGTCCGTTACAGGGAATCTCAGCAGACTTTAAGGTAACAGTCCTTCTAAGGACATACACATACCTTCGGAGAAACATGGTGGTTTTCAACAGGTACATGTGCACAGAGAGTTCTCAGATCACCTTTTTCCCTCTGCATTGTCCTAAAATTAATTTGCACATCTCTGCTTTTCTATTACCCCATTCATGTCCAGGTTTTTCAACTTTAGGAAAAAAAGACATATCCACTTGAAATCTTAATGTGGTTCATAGCTCTGGGGCTTATACACCTCCCAGGTGTCAAAGTAATAGTTGGAACACTGTTGTTCAAATAAATCAGTGATGTTAATGAATGGGTAATAATTATGGCCAACAAATCCTTTTACAACTAGCTGGTTTCCAATTTTTGCTTTCAAAAAAATTGAAGGAGGCCCTAAGGAAGTTGTGAAGTGATAGATGATTGGAAATTATATTTTATGATAAATGACTATGTGATTTGGGATCTGCAACTTGAAAGGAATACAATAAATTGAATAGGTCACTACAAGGAAACTACTTCAATGCCCCATCTTTTTAGGTGAACAATGTTTTAGCTCTTATTTCTATAAAAAGAGGGGAGAAAGGAACAGAGTTAATATTGCCACTTGTCAATTCTAGCAATACATTTTCACACACAAGTACATGAACTAGTTGGGAAAAGAGCATTATCCATCTTATTTCTAGATACATTTGCCATCAAATCTGAGTCTTAATGGTAATAACTATCTATCAAAACTATAATATGAGGGAAGACCCCCCCAAAACTGGAATTATCACCTGGAGGGTGGGCCCCTTGTAGTACAAGCTTCCCCAGCTAGGTGAGTGTTCTAGGAAACCAGCTTCATCAGTGTAGCAGCTGGTGGTGTTGTGAGAGGTGTTGTTGCTGTATCCTTAGCCACAACAATTGTTAATTAGCTTCTTGCAATAACTGGCATTTTGTTATTTTATGGACAGTAGGCATTCACTTTGTGGTAACTTTAATATAATTAAATGAATGGATAAAATAAGCTCCTTATGAGCTTTACATTTAAAAATGGAATTTGTTCAACACCAAAGCACTGGCTTTAACAAAATTTTTAAAATAAATCTTTACGACTAAGACCCCTGTTTGAAAGTACAGTAAGAAATTTTCAGTAAGGCTTTGCCTAATTTTGTGGTAGTCCTAAGAACCTTGAGACTGTCAGAAAAACCATAAAGTATCTACGCTGGCCGGAAAAGTGGTGTTTCTTGAAAATCAAACATCTTGCCTAATTAACAATATCAGGGCCCTAGTATTCCTTTGTTTTTCAGGAGGTATTGGAATATCTCTAACATGGCTGCCATTGATTTCAATATAGCAGCCAAAGTGTAACGAGTAGACGTGTTTACCCATACCTACCAGCCGGGTTGGGTCTCCACTGACGGGGCTATTTCTGCCCTCCTGACAGTGATTTTATCATAGTAACGACTGGTCATAAGGTTAACTCTCATCTCTTGCTACATCAATAACTTTTAGTTTGATGTGAAATCTAAAACACAGCTTCTTGCACATGAATAACCTTTTTATAGAATGTTGTATAGATGATCAAAAATCACAGACAATAGTGTGGTAAACGCCAGCAGAGAGGGGGCTGGGGCTGGGTGGAGGTGGACAAAGGGGAGGAAAATGGAGGACATCTGTCTTAGTGTCAACAATAAACAATAATAATAAAAACCCTAATAATAATAATAAGAGCAACTTAAAAGTGATAATGAGGGTTGAATTATTTAACGCCTAAGTCATCAAAAATTATAAATATATAAATATTTTACTGTACCTAATTTATATAAATAGATGTTATATAAATATACATATTTATATAGACACAACCCACATGGCTACCTTTAAATATTTAAATTGAGCAGTGGGTTCCACTTTTGAATATACACTTGCCATCAGTTAGAAAATTTTTGTAAAATACCAATTTTGTTAGACAAATTGTACTCATATCTTAGAAAATTTTAGAAAAATATACTTATATCAGAAATTTGTTATAATAAATAACTAATCATTACAATGTGAATGGCACCCCCATAGTTAAACAATATGCAACCTCATAAATGGAGATGGTGGCCCAAAGTCCTTTTATAACATCAGGACAAGTATACAAAGGTATCCCAGCCTCTGTTTTATGGTTAAAAGTGTATATCCTGATATCTACAGAAAATATAATTTGACCCTAAATTTAACAAATAGATAGCTTAGGCTTTAGACCAGTTATAAACACCTCAGCTTCCTGCATTTGGAAACATTATGTAAAGCAATTTTAAAAGTGAAGAAAGTATTCATCTCATGTATAGAGAAGCTATTAAAAACTTATCTTAATGTAGGCATCAAAAGTAAGGCAATAAATGTGGTTGTAGTTCTACTTCTTACATATTAACGTAGCATTATAAAATGGTTTCTTACAAAGTTAGAGGTAACAATAGCACAATGACAGAAGGTCAAAGGCATTTCCCGAAACCACAATGGACTGGGTCAGACTTTAAAAAATAATAGTAAGGTAAAGGAAGAGAAGTTAAAATCAACTATTCTGCTATTCATAGGTTGCAAAACTGCAAAATTGCCTTCATATGATCTCAGATTACACTTAGGGAGAGGAGGTGATGTGTCTAAAGTGCTTAACACTGTGTCTGCCTCATGTTAAACACTAAATAATTGTTAGTTATCATCATTGATTCATCATTATTTCCTTTTATTTAACCCGCCCATTAATAACAGACCTCATAGGTGCTGTTATTAAAATAATAACAATTTTAAAAATACTTTTACATATGGTTATTTTATTTCACCTTTATCACCAACCGCCTTATAGGTTATGTTCCCATTGTGCAAATAAGAGAACAAAAGCTCAGGGACATTAATGACCTGCATATACAGGGGTGGGTAAAACAGGCCAATAATAATAATAAATAAAATAATAAATAAATAATACTATAAGTAAAAACTAGGTTTTTCACATGCTTACAACTGTAAAAATCTTTTGCCAACCCCTGTAGTTTCAGTTAATAAGTTACAGGATGAGAGCACAAAGTCCTTGGACCCTTAATTCGATGGCCTCCCCAGTATACCAACTCTGCCGATCATGGCTATATACCACTAACACCGGTGAAAATAGACAAGCAGAAAGTCCTCAGATTAGATCAATGGCTGATTTAGTATTGGATTATAGATAAAATAGATATACAATATTAACCACAAATATTTTCCCCATGCTTACTATGTGACAAATATTGTACTAAGCACTTTACCTGCATTGTGCTTTAATTGTCTCTATCTTTCTGAGATAGGTGATATCATCTCCGTCTTTTAGATGAAGAAACTCAGGCTTAAAAAAGTTAAGTTACTTTCCTGCCCTGGCTGGGTGGCTCAGTTGGTTGAAGCGTTGTCTCATTCACCAAAATGTTGCAGGCTCAACCCCAAGTCAGAGCACACACCTAGGTTGCAATCGGTGTTTCTCTCTCACGATCTCTCTCCCTCTCTCTCTCCGTCTCTCTCTGCCTCTGTCTCTCTCTCTTCCTCTCTCTCTCTCAAATCAAAAAACATAACTTGGGTGAGGATTAAAAAATAGTTTAGGTTGCTCTCCTGAGGTCACATAGCTGGGAAGTTGGGGAAAATTTCAAACATACTGACAGAGCCCAGAACCACAAAATAAAAATAAACTTCCAAACTGCTTCACCGCATCAGTTCACATTGCTTAGATAATACCAAGTGGCTAGTTCCTATAAGAGATGGTGAGAACAAAAGTAGCCAAAAAAAAAAAAACTATTACAATTATAGTGAAGTATTCAGAACTTTTAGCAGATCTTTTTGGCAATCCAAAAGTTTATATTTTATCTATTTTCCAAGAAAGTTAATTGTAAAAATGATATCAGTAAAATATTGTTGGAAATAGAAGTGACCAAAGCTTTTCTAATCATTTTAGAAGTTAAAAGTTATTCTATTTATTCAATAAATCAGGTCATTCTCTAATTTATGTTTGCAATAATATACTGACACAGTAGTATGATTTAGCATGGTTTTTACTACTAAAAAAAGAAAGCCTTGTTTACAAAAGTTATAAGGGAGAGAAGTGTTTGTAGCCTGATCAGCGCTATACCAGAGTCTGCCCTTCCTTGGCTTCCAGGGCTTATGTCAGCAGAAATAATAATGTTTTTCATGTTTTAATAGCTACTTAACAGGTTAAAGATAAGGTAACATACCAAGACAAATTCAATGTTTATAAACAGTTGCTTTCAGCTGTACCAGTATTGAATCCTGGTAAAAGGTATAGACTAGCTGAATCTCACTAAAATATCCTTTTTGTTTCTATTAGCTAAGAATGAGGTGCTATTTATCTGAGTAACATTTCCTTTGAGCAGAACATCACATGAATCTCTTCAGGGATTTTCTTGCTTCTGCTACTGTTCACTTGTTTGGGGGGATTTTTTGAGGGGGTTTTTTGAGGATAACTATTCGCTCCAGCCCAGATAGTGAAACAAATGTGAATCTAAAAATAAACCAAGTGAATAAAGCTGACTTTATATCTCCTAGTTGAAAGTCTTGAAAAAAAAATCAAAATTAATCAACACTTTTTCTGTTTTGTTAATGTGTATCTGCAGAGCCTAGGATAGTACAGGCAAATAAAGTCGCTCAAAGATATTTGTGGCTGCAGTTCAAATGAGAAGACAATGCATATGAAAAATTGTCACATCATTGGGACATTCCTATGTCAACGATTTGTGTGATGACTGAGCCCATGGTGTTATAATGCAAACTTAGTTTAATCTGACCAGTAGGGAGAACACTGTTATATTTATATATTCCTGTCTTCTCTAGACTCCAGAGTAATTTAAAATATGTCAATTTTCTCATAGCATTTCTGGGAAAATTGAGACCCAGAGAATTTTTATAACTCACCAGGATTACACAGCTGCTGTGCAATGGGCAGCCTCCTCCTCTATCCATCTTTACCTCTTAGCTTGTCTGTAGAACTTGCAAGAGAGAGCTTTGTAATTATGAGATATAAGGATGGAGCTTTAGATCTGATTCTGGAATTTTCCAGTAGCCTGTGAAATAAGAGATGACTTCATGGCCAAAATGAAAGATAAATTCTGATGGCTCTAAAGAGGTGCTGAAATTGCCTGTGGATTCCCATTAAGTTTATACAGCATCTTGTTCTACATAGTCAAGCATTTATAGGAAGAGACAGCTTCCAATCAATATCTTATTGTCCAAATAAGGTCCCTATTTATGTTGTTTGGGAAATGTGTTATTAAATCAGATGTACTCTTAATATTAAAAAGAAACATCATTCTCTGCTTGCTAAAACTGAGACAATTTCTTCTAAACAAAATGGACACTTTGGTATTAGTGTTACTCAGTGTTTCCTGCACTAAAGAATAGTCACTGCTCAAAACATTTTCTCACTTAGGCAAATAGTGTGAAGAAGAAGGAACTGGTGCCAACAACTATTCAGATTCTAATAAGGACAAAATCCTAACCAGGGAACTGGTTCCAAATTTGAAGGGTACTCAATAGCTTGGACTTGCCTTTTAAAATCTAGTGAATATATAATCAGCCAGGGGCATGAGGGACCAGAAGTTCGATATGTCATTACAGCCAATTGGCTCAAGGCCTTATGAAAAGTGAAATGATTTATAGACCCAGAGCAGGATGGCTACCAAGGGACGTTGGGAGTTGCCCTAGGAGGTTTATAGGAAAGGACTAAACGATGTGCTTTCTAGACTAGCATGATACCCTGAAAGGGTGCCCTCCTCAAGGCGGTCCTTCACAGATTTTGAATTCCTCTTCCATGGCTTCAAAACATGTCCAAACCAATAATTAACATACCAAGACTTACCAAAGGTATAATCTTCATGTTTCTCATGCACATTATGTTTACTGCTCAGCACTTTACTTACCAGTAAGGCTAATTAGACAGTGCTTCTCAAGTTTGTCATCACTGCTCACCTAGAAAAGATGAACATTTATGGTTGAAGTCCACTGGCCTGGGGACCCCTGCTGCTCCAACACCCTGCCCAAGGATCTCCAAACACCAGCAGCCCTTTAGAGGTATAACAGTGCCTTCTGTTGGGTAAGATTTAATTTTACTTCTAAGCAAAGGATAGACTAAAATGTATCATCATTGATGAAGACTTGAAGAAAAAAATGAAATTGTTTCAAAAGTCAGATGAAAACACTAATTTTTTTTAATCCTCACCTGAGGATATGTTTCCTGATTCTAGAGAAAGAGGAAGGGGGTGAAGGCGGGGGGGGGGGGGAGAGAGAGAGAGAGAGAGAGAGAGAGACATCGATCAGTTGCCTTCCCTACTAGCACCGCAACCAGGGATGGAACCCATAGCCTAGCTATGCGCACTGACCAGAAATGGAGCCTGCAACCTTTTTGTTGTACACAATGGGGTGATGCTCCAAGCAACTGAGTCACCCAGTCCTGGTGCAAACGCTACTTTTCACAAGGTCCAATAAAGTATCCATTAGAGGATGGCAATTTCCAGAGTCTGCAAAACAGCTCAGCCACTCACCTACCCAGCCCTTTAGGGAGGGCCTTGAATCTAGCCAAAGCTGGAGGGCCATCCTGAAGTTGCAGGCACTTGAAATGACTGATGAGAACACTTCACCGAGTGCCTGTTACAATTTCAGGCTTAGCGAAGTGTGGGGCAAGGAGCTTGGCATACACTAGCTACCAGGGCTTTTGATAACATGACAGGTATGTAGTGTGCATGTCACAGTTGGCACCAGCTGTGGTTCATTGTCCGTAATAATAAGCAGACATGAATGCCTGCCAAGCCTTGCCCCTGCTTCCAAAAGCTGAAACTTGGCTTTGGACTATTATGCCATGCTGTCCTCCCCTTCTGCCTGCCCCCTGCCATGCAAATTGTATCTTAGCACACCTCATGTCTGCATTCACTGGGGAAAAGGGACTTGGAAACGGGATGAAAATGCCGTGGTGCTAATGAATGTTAGTTGGCAGTAGTTCTCCTCATTACTTTTAGGAGAACTGTCAGCCATTTTCAAATTTTCTCTCCAAATATCCTGACAATAAAAATTACTGCAGGGAGGGTTTTAGATTATATATGGTTGACTCTATCTCAGACCCACTGAATGAAGTCAATAGGATAGGCTTAGTAATCTGTATAGTTAATATACTTTCAGGTTATTTGTCACAGGGAAGTTCGAGGAAGAATGCAGCTGGGGCCATGATTCTCAGGTTTGGCTGGAGACTGACCAGTTGGGGAACTAGAAAATCCCACTGTGCAGGCCATACCCAGACTACTTAACTCACAACCTTTGGCGAAGGGGCCCAGGCTCCTGTACTTTTTAAGTTCCCCAGTTAACTTGAATGTGTAGCCCAAATGGAGATCCACTGAGCTGGAGGGAATGACCCGTAAAAGAACCCCTCCCTAGCTGCTTTGAAAATCTCTGTCTTCATAACCATTCATTTGACATCTGTGTGCAGACACTTCCCTAGGCACTATGAAGATGGGTGGCCTTATTTCAAGTGACAGGAAGTTCCCTGCCTTTCTGGAACCTTTGATTCACTGAAAAAGATATACAGGTAAAATAAATTCACAGTTCTTGAACAACAAATCACAACATAAAGTGGTTTTTGAAAGTGAATAATAGCAGTCTCTGAGGGCACAGATTGTAGAGCGAGATCAGAATGTGAAGTGGAGGGAAGAAGGGATGGTTCCTAGAAAGTATATTTTGAGCTGAACTTTCATCTGTACAACTTCTCATTGCTGGGAATACTTGATAAAAATGTATAAGTATGTTTCCCTCACTTAGTTTCTAATACTCTCAGAGATGACAAAATGGCAGTTAACCAGAA
>PVJD01018623.1:0-13904 GCA_004026545.1 Mormoops blainvillei | reverse complement strand
TGCATTGTTCTCTCTCATTTAGAGCTTACAAAACAAGGTAGGGTCGCTGGACATGCTGAGAGCGTCCAACAGGGTGAAAGGAGCCCCCAGCTCAAAGAAGTTCTGAACCCTGGCAGTCCACCAAAGCAGGTCATCATTTTGAAGATGACTCAGCAGAAATATATAACGCTGCTAAGAGTGCATCAGCAGATTTTTGCAGAAAGACTCACACATTTGGATTTAGAATCTTCTGGAAAGCTTGGGTGCCTGGTCTGGCCCCTTACTATTTTCCATTCCACTCAAAACCTTAACATATGCCTGACCTCTATCGAGATCCTTAAAGTCTCCAGGGTTACTTCCCCTTTTTGTGGAAAGGAAGACAATTGTATTTACCTCACAGGGTTGGTCAGTCGCAATGGGGACTAAAAGAAATAACGTGTGATAAGAAACATCTACACAACAAAGCACGTTCTCGCCTCTGCTTTTTTCTTTCAGCATCCAAAATCTTTTTAATAACAAGGAAGGACCTGGAGTTCGTTTGTGTAGCTGGGGCTGGCCCACTGGTCTCTTGAGTGCTCGAACTTCCAGCCCTCAGATGGTACCCATGGTTTGGTGTGGCTGCGAGGGGTTCCTGGGGTCTTGCTGAAATGCTTATACACCTCTGGACCCTTGCAAAGACCAGAGAGCAAGATGGGGCAACCATCCTAGGGGAAATCCAGGGCCAGCTGGTCAAAGGTGAGGATTTTGGCCCCAGCCTTGAGGATGCAGCTTCGAGTGTGGTCGCCACATGAAACACACGCCTTCAGTCTGGGCACCCCTTGGACATGCATGTTGTCAGCTATAGTCCCTACAATCACAGCAGTTTTGCCCTCCTGCCCAGGAAACTTCATCCTCAGCATCATCCCAGAGAGGGACAGAGGTGGTCCATTGGGCTGTCGCATGAACAGCTCCTTCAACATCAGTTGCTTGAAGGAGGGATCAGTTCATCTGGCCAGAAGCCTATACAGGTGGACTGACAGCCTGAGGTAGGTGTCCTGACTCTTGGCACTGAAACTTTCAGTCTTAGTTGTGGCAGATACCTACTCCCACAAGGGCTCCTTCTCTCTCTCCCCTCTGCTTGATGCCTGTGCCCCAGGTCACAAGATAGGGCAGTGCCCAAAAAAGACTGGAATGCCAAGTGGGACCTAAAATCCAATTTGCTATTATACACCAAAGCAGTCAACTGTGATGGGAGTTGGACCAATGGGTGCCGAATCTCTGTAATGATAAAAGTCTCAATATTGGTATTGTCATATTAATTTAACTGGTACATATCTGTGAGTCCTTCTGCCTTACCCTCCAACACACACACACACACACACACACATTGATTGATTGATTGATTGATTCAGTCTACTTTTTCCCAGCAAAGGTAGCTCCCCCTTTACATCAGTGTTTATCCGACTTTTGAAGTTTTGCTCGGTTGTTACCTTCTACCATATTTCAGCTTCACTTAGAGGTCGCTGCACCCTAAACCTTGTCAATGAAAACCTGAACAGGGCAGCAGCCGCTGTCCACTGCCACCCAGTCAGTGGGTGCCCGTGGCTGTCCTGGAGGCAACAGGGCTCTCACAGATGTTGTAGGTCCCATTTTTCTCACCTAAGTGTGTCCTTTGTTGGTGAAGGGAAAGTGGCATGAAGACTGGCACAAAGTGGCAAACAGGGTGGACAGAGTTTCCCGCCGTTGTCTTGTCTTCACCCGTGATGCCAAAGATTCCCACTGGGATTCAGAACCCTAGCGTTTGTTTATAACCACCTGCAGACACATTTTCACATCAACAGGGAAAGCGAGACTCTGGCTTCTGCTCACACTGCTTTTTTAAACCACTTGTGATACTACCCAGCTCTACTCAGCGTCATCCTCTGACATGGCTCTAAATGCCACTTAAAAAAAAGCCAAGTTCACCTGCCAAGTTCAGCTGCATGGTATTAACATTGATAATCTTTGAATACATTAAAGGGATGTGCCACAGGATCTCAAAGAAATTCTTAAAATGGAGTACCAGAAAATTAGAAAATTAGAATATGTGTATAGTCTTCAAGTCAATTGCTTTGAAGTGCAACATTTATGTGGAAGGTATATTTGATCTGCTTACAGGAAAGAATCAGTCACATATACAGTAATATTTCTCCAAAGGCGCATCAGTGATTCTGTTTTTTGAGCAAGCTGTAGGCACTGAGCATCTGCTAGGGACTCTTTTAGGTGAATTCAGGTATTAAAAACACACTTCCACGTGTCTTCTTTCTTCCGAGAGATTAAGGACATGTAGTTTGGGATAGTGTTGATTATAAATGCAATTTCCAGAGAACGAGCATGTACAGCATTGGATGGGGTCTATTATGAATGCAAAGGAATTGAAAGAAGGGAAGGAGTGGGCCCTAGAGGGGCAAGGAAAGCTTCAAGAAGATTGAGATGGGCCTGGGGTGAAGGCTTGAGTTGGCGTTAACAAAGGAACGGAAAAAGGCAGCTGCAAAAACTAGGGGGGGGGGCACTTGGGTGTGGGCCCACCTGGCTGGTGTGGTATTTTCGTACCGGGGAGAGAGAGAAATAAAGGTAGAGTTGGGTCAAATGTTAGAATGCGTTTGAAGGTGGGGACAGGAACTGAGCAGGTAATACCTTAAGGAAGAAGAAATCATTAAAGACTTTGGATTAGAGCAGGAGATAGGTCACAATACACAAAATGTTTTAGGAAAATTAAATGAAAATTTACATTAGGGGTTTAGAGCAGAGAGCGGAGGATATTATTTTAATAATAAAGCGACAGGAAGCCTAGATTAGACATATTTTCCTCAGAATTTTGGTAACATATATCTCTGTTATTTATTTGCCACTATGAGCCACCTGTGTGATGGTCATCTTTTTTTGGCCTTTCAAGAGATCACACACCTCCTTCACCAGGTTACATGTTGGGACCATGTATATTTATACTTGTTAATGCACTGATATGCTCCTAAAATTACCTCCCCACAGCTGGAAAACAAGAAGAGTAAACAAAATTATTTGCATGACTAAATTAGAAGAATTTTTTAAGATCTTGATAAGAGATGGAAAAGCTAGGGGAGATAGTCAAAGGTATCTCCCACCTTGCTAGCCAAGGAGGTTAAAATAACAATAGCATGCTTAGAAGATAGTTTGCTGTAGGGAAAAGTGATGAGTTAAGCTTCAGCTGTGTTGATACCCAAGTAGAAATATTGTGTCAGCTTTTGGAAACGGAGTATAGTTGAGACATCACCCATACTTGTACCTAGCACTTACCACTATCTCTTCTTAGGACAGCACCCTATTATGGCATTATTGATTACCTATCGATTCCCTTCACACTAATGTTTTCTCTTTGTAAATACGGTGAATGCAGGATCCATATCTACTTGATCTTTGTAGATAAAGTACTACTTTATTTTCCACGACGTAGTTCAGTATCGTGCATTGCACAGGTAGGTTATCAATAAACATTTGTTACATCAGTGAGCAGACTGACAAACGTTTATCAGGGCTTCTCAGCCTCAGAAGTATTAACATTGTGTGTTGGCTAGGTCTTTGTTGTGGGGGCTATCCGGGGCACTTTAGGATGTTTAGCATCATCTCTGGTCTCTACAGGCTAGATGTTAGTATTATCTTACTGCCCAAGTTGTGACAGCTAAAAATGTCACCAGACATTGCCAGATGTTGTCCCTTCATGGATTACATTGGCCCTGGTGGGAGAGCCACTGGTTTAGATAGATGCTGGACTGGAGATATCAATTCAAGAGTCATTGGATGTTTAGATTTCAATAACAAATGGAACCTAGAGAAGAAATAGCTGGTGGCTAAGAATAAATCTCTGGGTAATGAGTATAAAATCAGGGTGGAGTGGGGGCAGCTGGCAAGGAGTTTCCATATGAATTGCTAATTCCATGATACCTCTCCCTACATCTTGTACACAGTGTCAACTAACATTCTCCAATAGAAATATGTAAGCCATGAACATAATTTTAAATTTCCTAGTAGTCCTATTTAAAACAGTTAAAATATACCAATGAAATTAATTTTAATAGTATATTTTATTTAATTATAGATATCCAAAATATTGTCATCTCGATATGTAATCAATTTATAAAAAATTAATGACCTATTTTACTTTTTTTGTATGAAGTCTTTGAGGTCTCATGTGTATTTTACACTTAAAGCATGTCTCAATTTGACTATTCATTTCAAGTACTCTGTAACCACATGTGACTGGGGCTACCATATTGGATGGAATAGGACAATTCAGTCAAGTTAAATAAAGATTTTCTTGTACCCTTTAATTTACATTACTATCTTTTTCATAAAGGGAGGGACAAGGGCTAGTGACATGTCGGAACACTTTATAAATGCACTTTATACTTTATAAACAGCAGGTGTCCCTTTTTTTGGCATAGAGCTCCATGAATTTTGATAAACGCATTGAGTTATGTAACCATCACAGTCAGATACAGACTGGCTCTTTCTCCCCTAAAATTCCCTTCTGCTGCTCTTTTGCTGTCAAATCCCCCCTCCCACCCTTACTTCCAATTTTTTTCCTTTTTCTTTTCTTTCTTTTTTTTTCCCCTTAGGAGTAGGATTCTCTCCTTTTACCAAAAAATAAATACAAGGGAAAAAAGATATGAGAAACAGAAACGCAGTAGGGAAGATACAGCCCTTGACATAGGGAGTGTATCCTTTTCCAAAGCTCGTGTGCCGTGAGCTCTGCTTTGCTTGAAGTCACACGAGCCCACTCAGAGAGGGGGGCCATGGGCTTTCTCTTCCCCCACGTTCATCTGTCGTCCCTCTGCAGGTTACAGGAATAGGAAGGCTTCTCCCAGAATACTCCCTATGACAGATGGCAGAAATGCACCAGGAGAGACCCAGAAGAGGAATGCAGGCAAGCACTCCACAGGTGAGACCTTTGCCATGGCTAAGAAACAGGGGACTAAACAAGGGACCCAGCACCTGCTAGATACATCTCACACTCCAGTTTCTGGGTTCTCAACTGTCTCCCTCTTTTCATGGCCTCTTTGCTTTACTAAGGAGAAACACGTACAACAAAAATTGCCCTTTAGTGCACACGCAACTCCTGCAGTGGACAGGTCCAGACCGCTGCTCTCGTCAAAGTGCTGAAGACCTGGGCTGTGCCAAGCGCCATGAGGGCAGGTGTCCTCGGGCCAACTGACAGCGTGGCTCTGGCTTTGCAGGGCCTCTCAGCACTTCCATTCTGTTCAAAGCCTGGGAAGCAGATGGGAAGAGGCACGTGGAAGTGCCTCCCGCACATATATGTCATTGTTGGCACCCAGGTGGGGAAGGGGAAGGGGGCCCGTGTGCTTGACGTTGCTCCAGGAACACATGCCTCCTGTACTCTCCTTAGAATCATGCTCCAGAAATAGAGCTCTGCAAGTCCTTTGACACCCACAGACACACGCAGGCTCATAATACACCCAGGCGAGGACAGTACCCTTGGTTCCCATTACCGCACGTTTGTCTTTGCCTTTTGCAGTTGGTAACAGAGTAATTCTGGTCATCAGGGTATCTAGTCTGGGACGTCTTCTTCAGATTCTCCAGGCTTTATGTATTTCTCCTAATACTTCTTTATGTCATCCACTCTCCCTCACATAAATACGAAGTTTTGAAAACAAATCAAGAGGTGGCGATAACATAAACGCAGGCACTGACCTAGATGCATTGATCGGCCAAGCACTTCGAGTAAGATTATGTTCTAGCCGAACAATTCTATCAGAACCAGAAAATCCCTTTTAGCTCATATTTTAACCTCGTACCTCATATCTCCCATAGTCTCTCAGCAACATTCTGACACTGGAAAACCTGGGGACCGTCTAAAAGGTTGCATGTCTGCAATGGATGGCTACCAACTAGTTTTCCCAAGTCACTTCAAGTGTACCGTGTCATTCAAGAAAATCAAGCACCGTCATCAGCATATGCACTTTAAAAGGGACATTGAACTGCGTACCTTGGAACTTTCTAGGTAAAGAAGGAAAGAAGGGGCGGTGATGGAGGCACTGCTATGTATTCACAAACGCCCCACTCATTTCCTCTTGGGCATGTGGGAAGGCAACTTTTCCCAGTGTTCCCTGCCTGCTGGACCCTAAGGACATGTGGCTTGGAAGTGCCCCGTGCCCCTTCCAGGCCTAGCCCCTGAAACCACCCACTGAGACCACTGTACATACTTTCTCTATGGGCAACCAAATACAAGACATGCCAAGAGATTGTGAAGTCACTTGATGCAAGGAATCTGGGCCGCTGCTTGGGTAGAGCCTCTACCTCCAGTCCTCCACTGCGATGGGCTATGAGGTGAGTAGGAAATAAGACTGGGAGTCACTGAGCTTCTGGAGTGGTTCGTAACAGCATTTTTCATTTTCTAATCAACACAGGTAGCAGCCATCTGACTCCCGACTTTCCCGCGCCTCTGGCCTCAAGTTGGGTTCATCATACCAGGTGCTCCTTCAGTTGGATGCATCTGTGAAGGGTCTTTGGGGATCAGGGCTTGGCTATGGCTCTGTGCCGTGTTGCTACTGTTCAATTGACTGCTGTCTATCATCCAATTTTCATTTGCCTGGTTGGCTCTACAGGGGCGGTCATTAGCAACAAGTTGGGTCTCCTGACATCGCTGGGGCAACACAGCAGTTATACGCTCATTCGAGTGTGATGGTGGCAGGCCGGCAAATGTTTAACATCTTATTATATGCATATGTATATATAACAATGTAAGTCTATTATCGATTTTACTAATATTAAGAATATACAGCACATAGTTTACAAATAATAAAATGTATAATGCCAGCTGATTCTCACAGAATGCTTTCATAGATTTTAGCCCAACTCTGTATCCATAGGTAACCTGTTATTGAGCAATCATGATTTGACAAAGTTGCATCTCAGTCTGTTAATTCTTTTCCTAATACATTTATTGTCATTAAATCTGATATATAGTCTATTGTTAAACTCTCAGCCTCATACAAATTATAGTCATCAAATGAAAGTTTTTTCAATGTCAACATTACATATATAGGGGAAGTTCACTCATTTGTCAATTACATGAGCAATTTTTGCTGAACTAGATAATCGTTTTTGAATCCTGGAAGAATATTTTTACAGGTTTTCATGCTAGTCACATGCAATGGCTACATACATGATTCCGATTTGTGTGTCAGCTGTATTACTAAAATTTTCTCTATCAGTTTTTTCAGTCTAGATCAGGGGTTGTCAAACATTTTCCATAAAGGGCCACATAGTCAGTATTTTAGGATTTGTGAGTCAGATGGCCATTCTCATCCCAACTCAACTCTGCCACTGAACAAAGCAGGTATAGCAGGTCAACAAATGGGCATGACAGTTTTCCAGCAAAATTTTACAAAAACAGGCCATTGGCTGAAATTGGCTCACTGGTTGTGTTTGCAAAACCCTGTCTAGCTGATCAATAAAACAATGAATCAAACCTTGATATGTCTAATTTGCTAATTTGTTTGGTGTAAATACACTCACCATAGTCAATTTCGGACTGTTATGTGATGTCACTGAATGCAGAGTTGGAAGGAGACACACACTAGCAGATCATTACATAGCACTTCTGGCACAACAAAAATGCCCTGGCCTGTGTGGTTCCCTTGGTTGGAGCATTGTCCTGTAACAAAGGGCTTGTGAGTTTAATTCCCTGCTGGGGCACCTGCCTGGATTGTGGGTTCGATCCCCAGTCTGGGCATGTGTGGGAGGGAGGCAACCGATCAATGTTTCTCTCTCGCATGGGTGTTTTTCTCTCTCTTCATTCCCTTCTTTCTAAAAGCAATGAAAAAATGTCATTGGCTGAGAATAAAAAAATATGATAGAAGTAAGTGCAGACTGTAGATAATACTAAAGTGTAATAAGTAACTAGGAATATGGAAGTGACACCTTTGTTTTTAATGTACTGGAATTGTAAGTCTATATAATTTAATTTTAATAATGGTTGCATTTAACAACTTGCTCACAAAATTCCTGAAAATGTGTAACACGCCACTTAATCCTGCAGTGTCCCTTCTCTATGGCTGTTGTGTTAGAATAGGGGCACGTCACTCATGGATTTTTCTCCTGAGGCACCATTAGGGTCATTGGAAGGTAAATGTTATTGAATCAGTTATCCTGCTCAAAAGATAACTGTCAACACTTAAGGCTCAAAGCACTGATCCGTTCTTATTCGCATGTTAAAATTTATTACTGCTTCATTGTACACTGTAAACTAAAAATGTGTTCAATACTTTTCTTAAACATAGCCTGGTTTCGAGTTCTCTTTACTTAAGACTAGGTATGATAGGTTATGATATTATGTAAAAAATCCTATGCCCAGCTTTTCACCCTTTTAAAACATCTACCTCAAGTTGAGAAGGTAAAAAACTCAAACATAAACACACTTCAGCAAAAGAGATCCTTACATAGAATGGCTATGCATGAGGCAATATGATTTAATTGAAAAGGACTCCAACTTTAGAACCAGAAAATGTGGGCTCAGATCCCTGCTTTGATACACGCTTATATGATGTATGGTAAATTTTCTAGCCTTTTTAAGTCTGTCTCTCATTTTGTAAAATTGGTCAAGAGGTTGTTATGAAGCTCAAATGTGAAAAAATATGCAAAGAACCACAATGTTGAGCTTTTATAAAGCCTTTGGTAAATAACAATTATTATTGTTTTTCACTGAAATTTTCCTATTACCCCATTAATTTTTCTGATCGTAAAGTTGATAACTAAAATACTTCAAAAGCCAATGGCTATTCATACTTTCCATGGTTCAACACTTGGATCGGGGGCTGCATACTTCACATGTGGAAAATAGTACAATAATTAATAAATAATAGTACAAGAGTAAACTCTGTTTTGTGTACTCACAACTGTAAACCTGCTTTTGCCCCATTCTGTACACACACACGTGTTCAATATATCCTCTCCATTTTCACTATGCTGAATAATCAAAATTTTTCAGATCTACAAGATTGAATTGTCAGTTACCAATCACCCATGTAGTAAACTGAGCTTCTTTTGCTTTTAAACCTATATAAGAAGCCAAAAAATGGCATGCTTCCTCTTGAAAATAATCTCGTGGCCTATCATCGCGTCCATTTGTCCAACGTGCTTGGTAAAGCCGTCGAAGATGGCTTGTCACAGAGGAATTGACGTACACAATTTCAAGACAGATTCTCGTCTTCTGTCCTGTCTCACAGATGGGTAATATCAAATCTGGCCGTGGTGTTAAGATTAGAGCAACTATTGCCTCTTACACTTCTGTAGGAGCATCCTACACAAATGTCTGAATCATTTTTAGGAAGATTTCTCTTTTTAACTTCAACGTGCACTTGAGAGTTCTAACCCAGTAGTACTTAAAGAACATGTGGGTGTCATTGGTGCTGTCAAGTATAACTGTCTTTCCTAATAATCTTTTGTCCCCCAATGATCACTTTATCTCCTATAACTTCTAATGATGATGGTGCAGCCACATGAAAATTCTGATTCTCTGTTACACTTTCAATCTTCCCAAATTCCCACTGAAATATCCAACAATATAGGGGTGATCTTTGACTTTAAATACAATCATTTGATTTTATTATTGTGTGACTTAGGCACCCACCCTTTGGGCAAAACTCATTTTTTGACTACAGAACGAGTTTCTGAATTTTTGTTTCTTTTTAAACTTCAGAAAATAAGTCTTTGTTTTCCAAAGTATTTAAAGAAAGCTCTCCAGCACGCATAACATGGGACCTGATGAGTAAAAATTCTAAACATATTATTTGTAAGGAGTTATATGTCTTTTACAAACTTCAACATCATCATCATGATAATAGATAAACTTGATACATTTCATGAAAGCATTTTCTTCATCGTACTTAGCATACAGAGTTGAAAAATACGTACTTATTTGCTATGATTTCTTCTCACAGGCTAAATAAAACAGTCACTAACCAATATTGGTTAAAGAGCTTCCTGGAGGAAAAAAAATAAGTGACTTTCTTTCTCTGTCTATCATTTTTTATTTCCTTTTTTTATTCCAAGCAATATGTACTTAAACACGACCTCTGTTTGCTACATTTTGGTAACCAGGTACCTTATAACAAGGTATTTTTCTTGAACGATTAGCTGTATTTTGTTTCCTGTATATTTTAATTCCAAGCACATAGCAATGCCCTTTGTGTTTTCTTGCCTAGGGAATGTTTGAAGAACTGAAAACAAAACCCCTTAACTCTATCTGCTTTTCATGAGCGGCGTGAACACAGGGAAGAGATTGCCCTGGGCTTCCCAGAGGGGTTAGCAGGAGGGGCTACATTTTAGAGAAAATAAGGGGGAGGTGAACAGGAGAAATACTCTTCGGCGGTGGGCTTTGGGATACATTATCCAAAACGTTCAGTGTGTGCAAAAACTGGTTTGGTAGTTTGGGGGAAAGGAAAACTGTTTTTTATAGACCCAGAAATCACGAGGACGGTGCATGTGATCATTGAGTGGCAGGGCCTCCTGGCGGGAGTGGCAGACACAGGCAGGAAACTTCTCGCTGACAGGCAGTGCTCTCTCCTGACTGGCAGGTGAAACTCTACCTGGGCAGCAAGTAGATAGATAGATAGATAGATAGATAGACAGACAGACAGACAGATACACTTTTCCCCTTCCTCTTTAAAGATAAAAATATTTGAATATATTAATATGAGTTCAATATATACATTTTGAATACAACTTATTTGAGCTGCACAACTGGATGTACAGAAGCACCCAGAAGGATAAGAAAACAAAAGAAATATTATGTAGGAAAAACTCCTGCAGTTCAAAAGAAGTGCAGCTCAGAGTTATCAGAGGAAACGTTCTATGATGAAACATTATGCGCCAAGCAAAATCCAGAAGAAAACTTGTTTTTAAAATCTAATTTATATGTTCAATATGATTTCCTAAGATCTTATATAAATAAAAAATGAAAAAAGTAAGAACCAGGAAGATTACTTTCAGAGAGAAATTGTTATGCTAAAAATGACAAATATAGGAGAGGCCCTGAAGAACAGAATGAATAGTAAATCAAGAAATTAGATAAACACCTTGAGAAATCCCCCTAGAGCAAAACACAGAAATCCAAAACCCACACTGAATGACTCTCAGTAAAATATAAAAGGCAAAGAAAATAAATCCAAGTGATATTATATACACATACACAGAATAAAACAGGGCCTTTCCTACATTTTGCCACAGAAAAACAGTAACA
Organism: Mormoops blainvillei; assembly: GCA_004026545.1. Classification (NCBI taxonomy): domain Eukaryota; kingdom Metazoa; phylum Chordata; class Mammalia; order Chiroptera; family Mormoopidae; genus Mormoops; species Mormoops blainvillei. The sequence goes on along the minus strand of PVJD01018623.1, from coordinate 2,668 downwards.
GAAAATAAACGTTTATATGCAACTCTCTATATGTTGTGGGCAGTGGAGGGGTCAATCGAAATGAAGAAGGGGGGATTCTGTTCAGGGGTAAAATCTTGTTTATTCTCATGCTACCAGTCTAAGATGGATGCAGACTCCTCACATAAATTTCAAGCCGAACAATGGAGCATAGGGGTCTCAAGACTAAAGTAAGATGAGTCAGGGACGGTCCCTCCAACTTCCCTCCTACGAACAAAGGCCCCTCATTGTCCAAGCTGGCTACTTTGGGACCAAGAATAGGAAGCTAGAGACATGGGATGGAGGGATAGGTGCAAAGTCTATTCCCAAATATTTAGGACTCTTCCTTCATTGTACAGATTACTAGTATTAAGAGTGTGATCAGGGAAATTTAGTCAGGAGAGTGGACCAATAAAAATTAAATTACAGACTGTTCATAATATTTTTAACTAATCCAGAGACTCTGTCACTATGCAGTCCCCCATGTGGCCTAGAGATTCTTGGAGCCCTTGATCAGGGAAGCCCCCACTGCTTCTGAACTGTTGCATGAGCTGCCTGAACAAGAAGGTGCTCCGTTCCAAGTGCCGCAGCCTCTGATCATGACTTTGATTTGAGGCTCGTGTCTAAAGACTCTTGTTTGCTCGGCTCAGACATCTCTACCTACCTGGGACCAACGCGCCTGACCAGCTGACATGTCACTTGTTTTTGGTTTCCATAGCAGCTCCTCCGGGGAACAACTCTGACCTTCTCTGTGATGCTCCACTCTACCCCCAGACTCTAACAAAGTGAATTTTGAATACATGTCATGACCTATATTTTAAGTTAAATCATTCCACTGTTATCTTGCAATTTCCACAAAATTTGGTAACAAGTAGAAAAATGTATTTCTAGAGATTTTCCCCATTACACATATTTCTCCACTAAACATTTTGAAAAGACTAAAGAACCCTTAATGTGATAAAAATGTTAATACCTGAGAGAGAGAATTATAGGTGGTTACTCTTCAGATTTTATGAAATGTTACTTTATTAATGGTAAGGTTGAATACATAAGAAAGCAACTCGATTCACAGAAATCTTATAATTGTTAATAAATTTTAAGATTATGCTAATAGATGCAAACAAACACAAAAATGTGTTATATGTGTGTATGTGTATGGCTATAAACATGTATATTAATATGTATGTTTATATATGCATACACACATATACATATGAACTCTTAGAGCTCAGGGCCTTACAAAATAGTCTTGCCTCCTTCACAGAATCTAAAACAATCTGTTATGGTCTGTGGTCATTTTAAACCTGTTTCGATTTTGATTTTTACATCAATCATCTGGTTTGCCTGGAACTGCAGAAAGACAGGGGGTCGCTGAGTGTTAGAGCCAAAGGAAACGTAACGGACCCAGTTCAGGTCCCTGCCAGGTAAATGATGAATTTATAATCATAATAAGAGGTGACTAAGGAAATCAAGCCCAATTTTGTTAATAGGTGTATCTTGGGAGTAATTATGCCTGGGCTAGAAGCCAATGTCAAGATCACTCTTCTTCTGAGTGTGTCTTCATGCTCAGTGTCTTTGCTGTGTTCAGAATACCAAATCCAAACTGGCGAGTGAGCCACTTTAGTCAAAATGTCAAGATATCTTTCATTTAGTTGGTCAACATGATACCAAACCAACAGATTACTCATTTCCCCCCTAAACTGAACAGATGTTTTGGTACCTACTGGCATAGCCTTTCTCCGTGTGATATTTTTGACCTTCACCTTCAGATGTCCTGCACTGCAAAGCATCATCCAAGAAGAGGCCACACCATGAACAAGCAAACAACACAAGGTGAAGGTTATTCTTTTCAATGACTATGAACGCATATCCCCAACATATGAACCTCTACATATTAATAAGAAATGCACAGATACCTCAGACAAAACATGAACAAAAGAGTTGAGCAGCCACCTCACCAAAAAAGAATACCCAAAAGGCAAAGAGTCATGCAAAAAGTTATTCAACATCATTAGCCATCAGGAAAATGCAAGTGGAAACGAAACCAAGATGCCGCGTTCCACCTGGATGGGCAATAACAGCTGAATAACTCGACATTATCAAGTGCTGCTGAGAAAGTGGGGCAACAGTAATTCATGTATATTCGTGCACAGGGGTATAAAGTCATAAAGTACTTTTCAGCAGTACCTACTAAAGCCGAACATAGGCATACTTTATAGCCCAGCGATTCCACTCCTATATATGCTTACCCATATAAAAAAAGACACTTACAAAAATCTCTATAACAACAATATTTATAGTAATCCCAAACAGGAAATAAACTCAAATGTCCAGGAGTAGTAAAATGGATAGATAAATCTACTTAGAGACAAAATCATTTAATGTCCAACAGGGCACTAAAGCTAAATTTTGTGATTATCAGTTCTCTCAGACTGAAATATGCCCCTGTCTGACATTGAAGCACACAGAGCTATCCTCTGTGGGTATCAACGCAATTAAGCATTTGATTGATCATCTTGGAGGACAGAGTATGTGGAAGGAAGTGGATTGTAAAACTGAATAATAAATATTTAAATACTTGGAACTACTGTAGATAGTCAAAAATGAAGTTGAAACTTTGTAAACGTTGTTTCACATTCCCAATTTCCTACGGTTCTTACAGGGCTGCCTG
>PVJD01018622.1:0-13919 GCA_004026545.1 Mormoops blainvillei | reverse complement strand
TTCCCTTGCCTTTCTTTCTCCTAAGCTCTAAGGCTCTAAGGGCCCTTCTTTTGTCTCTGTAACTTCTTTCCTGAGCCCACGAAGTCCAACTGGCTCACTTTTTCCATGGCTCACTTCTTCTACCTCTGTGACTTTCTAAATAAACTTTTGAAAAAAAATCATCATCATTACATGATCTCCTAGACACTGAAATCTGAACCTTCTTGATAGGCTATAGCAAGCTTTCAACCAAAGAGGCTTTGTTCAGTACCTGTTTTTGTGGGATGGTGTAACTATGCATTCTGTACCAGTCAACAAACACTTCACAGTGCTGACCAGTGACTCATGGAATCTACCATGAGATCTCCCTCCTCAGTTTCAAAATATTCATTTCGAATTGCATTAGTAAAATAGCCAACGGCTTATCACATTCTTTTTGCTATCTTGGCTCAGTTCTAAGCAGATCGGATTTTTTATTTTAACTTGGAATTTGATTCTTTATATTTAAAAATTTTATATGCTTTGCGTTATAAAAATCACTTAAGAAAAGATTATTTATTATAGATATATACATTTTTAATACATTTTAATTACATAATAAAAGTTTTCTAAATAAGCTTAGACGTCAGATTTCAAAAATAAAAATCCTTGTAGAGTAAAAGTAACTTTTTCTCCTCTGTTCATCTCTCTGAAGCCTCTCTGTGCCTTCGGAGATGATTATTTAGGCTTTGGATATGATTTTTATTCACGATTTGTGGCTTTTTCTCTTTGTGCTTAAATATAACAGTGGTGATAATTGCTACAGTGATTTCATTTTTCTATTTTGAGCATCTAATATCAAAATAACTTCTTTTCACATAGTTATTATAAGGAAGAGAAGAAAATATTTTGTTTTCCTGTGGACAATATATGGACATGGAAATGTAGTACACTTAATTCTAAAACCAGGCAATGACATTGCTATTAGGATGTATGTCTCCTATCAATTGTCAGTGAGTGACATTTAAAACAAAGGATGAGCAATAGTTTCAAGATTTAAATTTTTTCTCTTATTGTAGAAACTTAGCAAAAAATGAATTCCACACTACACAGCCTAACATCTTAGTTCTGATCTTCAGGTTAAATGGGAACATAAGCCTGTTTAACCTCTGCAAAAAAAGTTTTTTGTCTATCAACACCTATGTCTGTGCCCAAGTGGCAGGCAGGTGTAGGCAATTCATCAGGTCGCCTCCTTCTTTCTTAACATGGCTTTGCTCTGAGAGCCAGGGGTTCATTAATTATGTCATGAGCATCCTTGCAAGATGGGCGCACTATTTTACATCCTCTCTGAGGGTGATCTGTAGCACAGGGCGAAGGGCTAGGAAAGCAAGGGCCACTGAACGTAAGGGTGTTGTAGAAAGAAAGCAGGAATCCACACCCTACCCTACCCCGCCTCCCCAGGTGCGCGGGCCTCGCAAAAGGCCGCACTCAGAGGCTTAGGTGAAGGAAGGCAAGAAGAGTTGGAGGTGGTGGGACACCGCCGGATTATCTACAGGGGTCCAGCTTTTTAGGAGTCCGTGGAAGAGAGTGCCTAGTGGGAAAGCCGCGTGTGGCGGGCTGAGGAAGCCCCACGAAGGCGACAGCAGAGCCCGCCCAGCTGTGCTCTCCGACCCCGCCGCACCCCCAGCCCGCGCATTCCCGCGTCCCGCCAGTTCCCTAGGAGTCGCCATGGCAACGGACGCGGATTCTGTACTCTCACTCCTTCCAGACTGAGTCTCCGCCAGAGGTGGCACATTGCCTAGCCCCCACCCCCCAGCTCCTATGGAGAGCCGGGACTACACACCGGAAAGCGAGGAGTACTGGAAGATCCTCGAAAACTGCGAGTCCTCTATTGAACAATCCCAGGCCAGCTCCAGGTGACGGCGCACGCTGCGGCGCCCCGCGCGCCGCCTCCTTCCCTTCCACTGCTCCGCTCGCCGCGCCCCGCGCCCCGCGCCCCTTTCGCGCCCCGCACCGCTTTCGCGCCGCCGCCCGGCCACAGGGCTGCTATTTTAATTTCCTAAATCTATTACTGTGCACCAAGAGGACAGACTCTGGAGCCAGACTGCCTGGGTTCAAGCCTGATGACCCCGTTAGAGGGCCCATAGAGTTGGGCAAATTACTTCTCTGTGCCTCAGTCACCCCGTTGGAAAACGGCCATGATGATTATAAATACTGCCTATTTCATAGTTCACACTGAGCATTTAATGAATTAACCAGGTTAACGTGTTTAGAAGAGTGCCGTGTATATAATACCATCTGTTATTCTTTGATCCTTTTTTTCTTTTTTATCTTTCACACTCCTTTACCCCCCTCTCCTCCAGTTCTGTTTATTTGGATAATGCAGAGCTGATATTTTGGGGAAAATATATTTTTTCTTTTTTAAACCCTTTAAAATCGGTAGGTAGCCAGCAATAGATTAGGCTCCATGCAAACACTTAAAATTCTAACACAAGGCCCACACGGTGCCAGGTGGCCCAGCTTAGAAGTAAGACCCTCTCATTAAGCAGCAGGGGAGGGGAACGGGGCGGGGGGGATCGCGGGCGGGGGGTGCGGAGAGAGACAGAGAGCAAGAGAGAGAAAGAAAAGAAAAGAGAGGGAAAAAAAAAAAAGAGAGAATGAGAACCACAGCTGTACTGGCTCAACCCTGGGGGCTGATCCAGTGACACTGCTCTGCCCAGCTCAGCTCTATTAAGTGGATGCATTTGTTAAAATCAATCAGGGTACACACAGGACCTGGTTTATTGGTGGTTTTGGAAGGCTCATGTAGGCGGCGGTAGCGTGTGGTAAGCACCATAGACGCATAGTGTGTAACCTGTTCTAGTCGTTTAGTTGTTTACTGATAGGAATGACTTCCTGCCCTGGATTCTTTGGCATTACCTGATGGGTAGTTCTCCAACAAAACGCACCCGTTGGACCCAGTGAGCAAACTGACAATGCCAGGTGCACAGTGAGGGCATGTTGTCTGAACAAAGGAACCACTGATACCCATGTTCATTTCTCTTCCACCACAGTGCCAGGGGGAGTGTGTCGGTACCCTGGTATGAGTGCGTGAGCGGGAGAGACTCCAGTACTGACTGCGATCCTGGAATTAAGGCAGAGTTAGGCCCTGGGGAAACAGAAGTCTACCAATGGACCGAAGGCCTGCCTTTGTGAAGTTGACATTCCAGTCAGGAAACCACTGACAAACAAACAAACTATATAATAAATAAGTTGGATAATAGTGGTAAGTGCCAGCGAAGAAACAAAGCAGGAGAGAGAGCACAGGGAATCCTGTGTGGAGAGTAATATTAGTTACCGTCCGTGGTCAGGGAAGGCTTGGCTAAGGTGACACTGGGGTGAAGACCGCGGGCTTGAGCGGGAGCCATGCAAATACATAGTGACAGAATGTTCCAAGCAGAGAACAGGAAATGGAAAGGAGTGGGCCGGGGTGTTCTAGGACCATCAAGGAAGCCAGTGTGGCTGGGGCAAAATGACAGGGGAGAGTAGAGGAGATGCAGTCAGAGGTAAGAGGTTGGTGTCAGATGGTATGGGACCTAGATCTCTGTAAGGCCTTCAGCCTTGACTTTAAATGAGATGATATGATGTGTTTTTTTAACACTCCCAAAACAAGCAATTCTCCACATTTTTAGTGGACACTGACTAGGTGTTCTACAGCTTAACTCAGTTATGACACTATCTACCTAGAGATAGTATCAGATCCCGCAGGTTAAGGCCTCGTCTCACAGCACTGCCCCTCTTCTTCCCCTTCAGATGCCAATTGCAAGGCGAGATTGACACCTGTGCTTCTGACCACCGGTTATAAACTGGAGGTTCTCATGACCCCTTCCACAAGTTTGATCAACTTGCTAGAAGAGCTCACAAAACTCAGGAAGCCAGTTTTCTTATTAGGTTATTTGTTTATTACAAAGAATATGAAGGGATGCATATGAACAGCCTGATGAGTAGACACGTAAGGTGAGGCCCAGAAGGGACTCGAGCACAGGAGCTTCCGTGCCTGTGGAGTGTGAGGTGTACAACCCTCTCTGCACATGGATACACTCGTTCACCAACCTGTAAGCTCTCTGAACCCTGTGCCTTGGGGATGTTTATGGAGGTTTCATGATGCAAGCAAGATCGAGTAAATCATTCGCTTTCAGTGATTGATTCAACCTCCAGCCCCTTTCTGGGGATGCGAGTGGGGAGTGGGACTGAAAGAGCCAACGCTCTAAGAGTGGCTGGTTCTCCTGACACCTGCCCCCATCCTTAAGGGCTTTCCAAAGGTCACCTCATTAACAAACTCAGTTGTTGTGGAGAGGAGTTTATTATGAATGACAAAAGACGCCAGTTCACCTTTTCCATGCTGAAGCTATTTTAGGAACTGAGGACAGAAGACCAAATATTATAACAAAAGATACTCCCATTGCTCTTGTTGTTTAGGAAATTCCAGTGGTTTTGGGAGCTGTGAGGGATGCAGACCGAAATATCAATATATATTTATTTAAATCGCAGGTGGGAAGCCATGAAGGGATTGGAGCAGAGGAATTACGTCATCTGCCTAATCTTTCAACTGGGTTTCTCTGGTGGTGGTTTTGATAATAGATAATAATGAGGATAAGGGCTGAAACAGGGAAACCAGTTAGGAATTGTAGAGGACGAAAACAATTTTTTCTCAGCCGTTTTAGGTTATTAGCTGAGATACCTCCCCCCTCCACCCCCCACACTCCCGTAATAAAAGGCAGATTTACAAGAGAAATAAACAGAAGTTCAATAACATATATGCCTCCAGTATACATGGGAGATACCAGGAAAACTAAGTAAATCCCCCAAATAGTTGAAGCCACCACCTTAAATATCACCTCCAGCTGAAGACAAAGGATATTATGGGAGGCTACCAGGGAAAACATAATAAAGTAGGGTAAGATTTGCCATGCCAACTTAAGTCGGTGCCTTTTCCATTGACAAGATCCTCTTCCTGTGATCTGCTTATCCTTCTCTTCCTGGTACAGAGAAGGAGGCTCTTAAAATGGAGATTTCTTTTATAAATGAAAATTTCTCTTACAAAAGGGCAACTTTTACTGTTTTCAGAGCTTCTCCCGTGTCTGCAGTTTCTCAAAATAATTGGCTCAAAATAACCCTTATGCTAAAGACGCATATGTTGGGGTGCCATATTCTATTACCTTTCTAAGTTTGAAGTTCAAAAAAGAGGTCTAGGCTGGCTATATCAACTTTGGAGTAATTGCCACAAAGATGGATCTAGAGCTGAGAGACTTGGTGAGATAACCTAGGAAGTAAACAAACATACAAAGAAAAGTCTCTTTGAGCCTTGGGACCCATCAAAATTGTGTGTTCTTTGAAGAAGAAAAAATGGGAGCAATATTTTCTTTATTTAAAATTGAGCAGTACACCACAGTGAAGTTTAGCACACCTAATGTTACCAAACCCAAGTTCATGTGCCCGACAAGTCAAAAGGCCAAAACTGAAAACATCATAGCAAGGAGTAAGGAAAGGTTTATTGATCGAGGAGGCGCCAGCTGAGAAGATGGGAGACTTAATAGTGCCTCAAATCCATCTTGCTCACTGGACTACGTTAAGGGCTTTTAAGGGGTTTGGAAAATAAATATGCAGCAGGGCTAGAGGGGCAAGTTTTATTTAAAAGCCCTAGGAATTTGGCCTTTTATGTTAAAAGAATGTCAGCACTGGATTTTCCTGGACAATGAGCCCTTCTGATAGGTTTCCGGTGTTCAAGTTCAGGTTTGTCCCTGTCCTTTGGTTTTGGGGAGAGATGGGGATGAGACTCCGGTTCCTGGTGCAGCAGTTGGAGGTCAAAGTTCTCTCCTCTACACAAGCTTGGGCTGCATGTCTTGCGGTTTCAGTTTGTTGTCTCCGAAATGCAACTCAGTATCTTGTTAAGATAGGACCATTTGGAGCTGGTTACGCTAATGCCATTTTCTTTCTTTCAGTGAGAAATATCATTGTATTCTGTTAATAAATATTCATTGATCTGTTTTCCATAATAACTTAACACATTAATTGTATATCTAGTTTATTAAAAATTATAATTGTTATCTTTCCAAGACTGTATTTTGTACATGACAACCAAGCTATTACTCAGAAATCAAATTGCTGAGACTATAAATAAGGCCTGTGTAGGAACCACTTAGCTAAATTTGTTGTGATGTGGGCTTCCATTCTAGGCAGTGGGGTTTTCATCTATAATTAGAGACATTTGGGATTTAACAGGAGACTGAAGAATGAATCTTCAGGTTTCACTTAGACTCTGAATGTGCCACATCTTTCTGAGTCAGTCCTTCAGTGAGCTAGGGATGAGGAACCTTAGAGCTACAGTCCTGTTCTCACTAGAGATGGAAAACAGGAACGCATCACTCAGGGCTTATGATGTTAGATGAGTTATTTACTCTATTTGAACCTCAGTCTCCACATCTTCAAAACAAGAAAGTTATCATCTCTCTTAAGAGATTATTGGGTGTATAACCTGAGGGGAAAATGTATGTGTTGGTGCATATGTCTTAACAAAGCACATGGGATGGGTTAAGCACTTAATAAATAGACACTAATATTATTTTTAGATACTCTATTGGGGGTATCTGTAAAATTTTTGAACTTAATTTTAAAATATTGAATTTTAGTATCATGACACCAGAAGGAGTAACTAAAAACATTGTCCCACACTTTAAAATCATATCCTAAAAATGTTTTTTGGGTTATGATTTTTGCACTTGTATTGTTTTCAAGTTTTTTTGAGATATAATTGATATAAAACATTATATATTTGTAATATTAACTACCCACAGTTCATATACCTATGGCCCACATTAGATGTTTTGCTTATAAAGAAAAGGAAAGAAAGAACACCCATGTCAAACTTAATAAAAAATAAAGTTGAATAGTAAAAAGAAGTGCTTGGCACTGAGGGTGTCAAGGATCGCATTCGTGGACTGGAAGGGGAACGACAGTGCTCTGTCAAACGTGCAGCATCGTAGATTAAAAGAAGCAGGTAAAGGTTAGGTGGCAGTTCGTATTTATTATATTGATGTAGCAGTACTCCGGGTCCAGACAGAAAGCAGAAACCTCTGCAGTATTTGAACAAGGAATATTTTCTTTTCTTTATTAAACATTAACAAGGATTTTTAACTAGCAAAAGGCAGTGAAGTGGTAAAAGACTTAAGCAGTACTGCAGTTGCAAATGCAGGATGTAGTTGTGACTCTCAAAGGTTGAAATTAAGTCACCTCTCAGACTCGGCTAGTCGCAGAGAAACTTGCCCAAGCTTGGAGATACCAATCTTCATTCCTGTCAGTCTTGAGTTTCAAAGTCTTGCTGTGCTTTTGTTGTTGTTGTTGTTGTTGTTTTTAGGGGAGGAAATGTAACTTCCTTTTTACCCTTCCGGGTGCTTGGCTGAGACCCCCTTGTAATAAAAGACAGATTAACAGGAGAAAAATAGAAGTTTAATAACACATACAGTGCCTATAATTTGAAAAGAAAAACCCGTATATTTCCTGTATACATGGGCAATACCCAGGAAAACTAAGTAACTCCTGTGAATGGTCCAAGCCACCACCTTAAATACTATTTACAGCTAAAGACTACAGATGTTGCGGGGAGAGGGGAGGCCATTTATGGGAGGTGATCAGACAAAGCACTGTACGGCTGTTACGCCACTTTAAGCCTGAGCCTTCTCTACTGATGAGAATCGGCCCTCTTCATGGTATAGAAAGAGAGAGACAAACTTACAGTGTAAATTCCCTTATAAATGCGAATGTCTCTTGCAAAGGGGCAACTTCTACTCAGTTTGGAGAGTTTTTCCTGTGCCTGCTGTTAAAAACAACCAGCCCAAGATAATACTTATGCCAAAGAGGCATATTTTGGGGTGGCAAATTCTGCTCCCCTTCAGCATGGAAATGCTACTAAGAGGTATCCCAGAGACTCTCCTGAATTCCCAACATAGTTTTCTTGACTCTACTGTATACCAAAAACCCAATCAGAAGCAGTCACTTCAGCCCCTAGAGTTAGCGCTTTCTCTGCCTTTGGTTAAGTATTTCTGGGAGGAAGCATTCTCCCCTTGGAAACTAAGACCTCCAAGCTAGCAGATCATAAAAATGTTGGGACAGGAAGCAATTTCAGGAGTGGGTGTTTCGGTGTGTTGGCATGAGAAGTCAGTTCCACTTCTGCCTTTTGATTCCTGGACCTGTAGCATGAGAAAGGGGGCACCACCACTGACTCAAAGTGTATACTGCAGTTTGTAAGACAAGACCACATCCTTTCACGGATTGCCCCTCAGCTGCCGTGACTGAATCTGCAGTAAGCTATCCTACCTTTCCCTTAGCCCAGCCCCTGCTGGGTGATGGGACATGTGATAAGACCAGTCAGTTCCACGGGCATGAGCTCATTGCTGCACTTTTCTTTTGCTATAAAATGAGTATCTTGCTCAGGAATGATGCTAAGCATGACATAATGATGGTGGATAAAACATTCTGCAATGCTTTCTCCGTGGGTGGTGGTTCTGGCAGATGCATTATGGCCAAGGAATGCAAATCGGTATCTAGAATACATGTCTGTCTCAGAGGGTCAGTGTTATCAACTTGCCACCAAGTGGCTGCCTACCCCTGTTCATTGGTTAATACTTCTGTTTTAGGGACTCAGTATTCATCTTTGCTGTTTACTGATCAGTCACTCAACGCTTGCCTCGGCCAGACCTGCCTCGGTACGGGGAAGGCCAAGTTGTTGAACTCCATCTCTGCCGCCGTAGCCATTTTGTTTTGGTGGGAGGAGACTGTTATCTCATCACCAAGGACGCTCACAGTAAACGCAGCTCCAGAGAATGGCCTGTGGGAAGCATGGTCAGGGCTTCGCAGCCTCGGCCTGCCCAGAAGGAAGGTGCAGGGATGCTCAGGGCCCAGTGAGGCCACCTCACCCAACAGTCCTGTGTTGGCGAGAAAAAATACAGCCTCCTGCAGTGAATTAAACCCAATCTAAAACACAATTTTCTGTGGAAAAACACTAGAAATTTCCATCGAAATCGAGATGTACATTACTGATGCTCCCTCCCCACCCAGATCATACTGTTGACAAGGTCTATCATCAGCATATTTGATGTGTGTAGATTAGTTGAAAATTTAGTGATATTAATAGCAAACCATTGTTTTGAATATTAAAAAGTTTAAAAATTTTAAGTAGCCTTTCCTAGATGAATATTGCTATGCCTTAATAGTTTTCTCCAAATGTGATGAAAAAATTACGGTATTTTACAACATAGTAGTAATAGTTGTAACCACCACCGCCACGGCGTCGGTAATGGGTAACACAGCTTCAGGGCTCACTGTGCAACGTGCACCACTCAAAGTACTTCTAAGTGTTAACGCACTAATCCTGACAATAACTGTAAGAAATGGGCACTATTATTTTGCATAAGAGGAAACTAAGGCACAGAAAGTTTAAGTGAATAATGTCACATAACCAGAACATCATTGACAGAAACTCTCACCAGGTGTATTTATTATATGATATTACAGGAAAGCCAGAGATTATTGGGTTTCCAATACCCAAAAGAGAAAAGCAGGTTTCAGAGTTAGTCGAGTCAATGTTTAAATAAAGTCACCTGTCAAAATTATCTCTATCTTTTTAAAAGCTCGTTTTCTATGTCCTGCCTTTGCTGCTCTGCTTGGACCCTCTGTGGTCACCAGATAACTGTGTCGGTTCCGCATGTGTCAATGTCCAGAGACGCAGGGAAAACCTCTCCCTCAAACCGTTGTGTAGGACAGAAGGGCAGACACAGTGTCTTCCGAGCTGGCACTGAAAAGCCTGGTAATTCTGTTACCACTGGTATTTAACTAGATGTTGATAAAGGAAAGAGAGCAAAGGGAACGAAGCATTCAGTTTATTAATAAAACGGGAAGCGTAAGCCTGCTCACTAGCCAGGAAACTACAGCTTCACACCCTGGGGGATCACAGCATTTTTGTGCCAAGGGGATTAACACTCCTCCCTTTCCCCTTCCAGTTCGGGATTGTTGGGAGGTGCAGGGGCGGTGCTGGATCATGGAGGCCTGTCAGCATAACTAGAATGTATAAACCCATGCAAAGCTCACAGGAGTTTGGGAAGTTGATTGGTGTTTTTGAGAAAGCACCAGGTCCATCCCGAACCCAAGCTCCTGGTTGTGACCCCAGGGGAACAAAGAGTCTCTCTCTTTTATTCATGACCTGCACTTGCATGGTGCACACGCTTGTTCTCTGCATGGCCACGTGGCCTTAGCAGCCATGTGGCCCATGGCCATGCAACTCCACATGCAGCCTCCGGGAGGGAGCATGAAACAGACGGCAGCTGGATACACATGCTAAGCCAGCCAAATTCTGGACTGGACTGGACTTTAACATGGAGCATAACCTCTGGACAGCGGCCTTCATCCTGGCCCTACTGAAGACAAGACTGGATTTTCTTCACGGCGAGATGAACAGAGATGGGGCATTGGGAAGTCAGGAGGGGAACCTCCTTGCTTATACATCATCAATAAACCACACCACAGAGACTGATTTCCACCAACCTGGGCTTTTCCATTCCGCCTGGGCTTTCACAGCTTTCTTTTTTCAGCTGACATTGTATAAACCAACAGTTGTGGTAAGTTTGATCAACCTCAGAAAGAAAGCTTGCATCCAGAATATTGGCCTTCTTGTTGCTGTTTGAGATGCTTGTCATTAAAGGTCAGTGGGAAGAGTTTACAAATACTTGCTCTTGGCCTGCTTGGATTTTTCAAGAACTGACTTTGAAAATCAAATACAATACAGTTACATGGTCATCACAAGGAAGCAGTTCTCAAAAATGTTGGTGTCTGAAACTCTTTATAGTCTTAAATATTGGGGACCTCTAAGAACTTTATGTTTTCTCTATTCCCAGTGATCTTTTAAAATTATGATCAATCAATTCTGTATTAATATAAGTAACATATTTTGCAGAAAAACAAACCGTATTTTTCAAAACAAAAACTTTAATAAAACTAGTGTCACATTTTTACATTTTTACAAGCCTTTCCCATGTCTGGCTTAATGAAAAATAGCTGACTTTATCATTCAACCTGCCATGCAGTCACATACCCTGCAGCTTCTGGAAAACTCCACTGGCCACTTGTGAAAGAATTCAAGTAGAAAAGGCAAACAAAATGTTAATGTTATTATGAAAATAATTTTGACCTTGCGGATTCCCTGAGTGTCTTGGAGCCCCAGGAATCCTCAGACCACAGTTTGAGAACCACTATCTTCAGCTAGTTTCTCTTGATATGCCTGTGCATAATTTATAATGGTTTCAAGTGGTAGCACACATAAAACGATAGACAAGAAATTAAAAGGACCCTTATAAGTTGATCAAGTCTCAGAAAATGGAAATGACAGGAGGCAGTGCGGCCAAGTGGTCTAAGGTGCTGGATTTAGAAAATGGAAATGAGTATCACTGGAGCATAACGTCACAGTCCAGGGAACTGGATAACCCATCAGAGTCCTGGTCAAAACCCCGAATTATCAGCAGGTAATTCAGAGGTTTCCTCACGTTACTAACCCCTCTTTAAAACATAACATGATTTTAAAATATATATACTCACTAACATATATTTTAAAGAAATATCTGCTACATAAAGCACATTTAATCTTTTTTTAGACTTAACATATCAGATGATTTGAAAGTTGGCTTTTTCAGCACAGACCATGCTACTCAGACGGATTCCAGTGAAATTTTGCCATTAAAAGAGTTAAGCTCATCTACACAAAAGCTAATGCAGGTAAATCTGGATTAATTTTAAACTTCTGAGATAATTTTTTTAAGTACTAATTGCCCTTATGCCCCTTCTTGACAGAACTGAAATGATAAAAAATTTTAAATATTAACATCTTCTCCAAACTGAACTGGATGATGGTTGTGCTTTTAAAAATTATCAGTAAGGCCTTGGCTGGGTGGCTAAGTTGGTTGGAGTGTTGCCCTCTACACCAAAAAGTTTACGAGTTCAATTCCCGGTCGGGGCACATACCTAGGTTGCGGGGTCAATTTCCAGTCAGGGCGCATATGTGAGGCAACCAACTGATGTTTCTCTCTCTCTCTCTCTCTCTCTCTGTCTCTCTCCCCCCCCCTTCCTCTCTCTCTAAAATCAATAAGCATATACTAAGGTGAGGGTTTTAAAAAATTATCAGTATGAACCACCACTTATATTTAGGTCATATTTATGTTGTGCTTACGCATGTTGTTTACTGAGGGGCTTTGCTACTCTCTGGAATTCGACATCTGTGAGCATTTTCTATGTACGATACTTTTTTTAAATTGTATAAGGTAGAGAATAATATAACAAATAACTGTGGGACCTAATGTATGCCTTTGTCAAATAGTTCCTTTGGAACCTTTTTGACTGTAAAGAAACAGAACATTTCATAGATATCAGATATCGAGAGTTATTATTAAGCTCCCTAAACAATAAAACTCTCACATGGGGTAGAATCCCACTACTACAAATACTCTTGTGTGCTTTGTTTCTTTTTTTTTCACTTAACAATAGAATATGAAAATCATTCCATAATAAGGTTTCCTCATTTATTGCATCATATCGCAAAAAATGTGCATATTTATTTAACTATCTCTCTACTGGTGGACATTTTGGTCATTTCAAATCTTTTACTGTCATAATTCTGTATATACTCATATGCCAGTAAATCTGTGGTGGAAATTCTAAAGAGTGGAGTTTCTGAGTCAGAGGATATACGTTTTAGTCATTTTGAAGGATATTGCCAAATTGCCCTACATAGAGATGGTACCAATGTATACTCCCACTAATAACTTCTGAGACTGTCTCTTTTCCTACATGCTTACCAATTTGTTGTCTTCTTAAATGCCTTTAGGAAAGTTTTATAACTGTATTCCCTTGCAGCTAAGGGTGTCCAGATGACTATGTTCTGGTCAATAAAATTTAAATGGAAATGTTATGTGGCAGCTTTTGCGAACCTTCTTAAAGATACAGTTCACATGCACTTTCTATGGCTTTACTTCCTCCTCCAACTCCACCCTCCCTTCCTTCCTTCTTTCCTTTTATTCTCCGGCGTCTTTGAGTTGTTGATTGTGTTTTGGTCATATTTATCTAGAGTTTATAGTATCTCTGGGAGTCTGTGGCCCAGCAGGAGTTTGTCTGATCACACTGGGGCCCCTGTGCCTCCCTTCTTCAGAACAAGCAGTCTGTATAGGGCTGGGTCTTCTAAAGGCAAAGTCATCTCTACTTATTCCTGAAATTTAAGGAGTTTCTTAAGCCTTTTCTTGCTCTAGGATATATTTTTTTAATGATTTCTTAACATAGTACCCTTATTCAAAGAGAAAGGAATATGAGTCAGTATCTGTTCAAATCTGAGCGTTCCCCTTACTGGCCATCTAATGTTAGGCTAGTCAGTCACGTAACCTCTCAAAGTCTTGGTATCATCACCTGCAAAATAAAACCTTGCACCAAGCATGAGGATACTAAAGTGAGATTCTTTCCAGGATGCTAGTATACCAGGCATCACATTCTAAAATGGGCGTGAGTTAGATCCCATTTGTAGAATTTGGAAAGAGAGTGTTGCACATCAGACCAGTGCCTCTTAGGTCTTAAATCAGATCAAGGGCAATAAAAAGAGGGATCAAGAGGTGAAGAGAAAAAAAATTGCTGGAGTGATTTCTTTAGAAAGTACTATTGCCATGCTCTTTTGTGGGGGATGGGGCAGCAGAAGTGATCTTCCTCAGCTGACGGCTCATGAGGCAGGCTTCTAAGGAACTTGAAATGTTTGCCGTTACTGGAAGGCACAGAGGACTAGTGCTTGATCCACATGTGAAAAAGCTAAAGTGAGTCTTCACAAGAAGCCAGAGTAGCTAAGTTGAGATCAGTCTACACTTCAGAGTTATTTTTTTTGGTGGAACAGATGTAGTCTATGA
>PVJD01018621.1:0-13895 GCA_004026545.1 Mormoops blainvillei | reverse complement strand
TCCTAGGGTTGTCGTTAGCTATATAAAAGAAAATATGGAAGGTGCCTGGCATTGCGTCTGTCAATAGTGGCCACTCCAAAACACGAGATCCTTCTCAACTCGTAATAAAAATTTATTGAAAGAATGATGATTTCTCTCCTTCTCGGTATGCAGAGGGTTAACTTAGAGCCTCGGGCTGTCTGCATGTCTCTGATCCTGGCGCTAATTATGTACAGAAATCATTTTGCCTCTGCCACATGTAATGAAAACGATTGCAGAGAAATGGTATTTATCATGCAAGGTGTTATGAGAGTTTTTCTCAAGACTACCCCGATTTCCCCTACTTTTCTTCATTTCCCCCTCTCCTTGCCAGATAATCAAACACAAAAGTTATATTAACCTCCCAACCACTTCAATTAAAATGCTCATCCAAAATTTGAAAACAATTAAAAAACCCATTATCTCAGATTTAACGTTCTCTGATTCCGTGTCTATTTTCTGCCACAGCGTTAACGGCAGGTAACATTATCACAGTAGGTGCCTTCTAGAAAGCAATGTCTCATTCTCTGCCAGTCAGTCCCACGGCTGCTCTCCTGGCACAGGCCTTATTAAAACCACACACGCCCTGGTGTACTTTTGTCATGTCCAAATGCATCGAAATAATTGATTGTTTTAATGAGCTCTCCATCTGTTTCATTTTCTTCTTTCTCTACTCAGTAATAGGTTTCAGAGAGAGGAAAGAACAGACTCTACTCTTGGGAGGTCATGGACTCAAGGAAAGGGGGGGGTCTCTGGCTTAAGTCTGCTTGCTACCCAGGGGTTCAGCATTGCCCGAGAAATTAGAAATGGTTTTCCCAAAGAAGAGCATGCTGGGAAGTGTGTCAGGTGCTGTGGTGGCTGCAAGGAACACAAGACCCCTCAAGTTGGCAGAAGAGGAGAAGGGCTCCTCAGTCACTCCTTGTGACTTCTCTTTGGGTCAACCAGCATGTATTGAATATGCCTGTTCTATACCAAGACACCATGCATTTCCAAACAATGAAGATATGGTCTCCAAGACGTGGTAGAATCAATCCAAAAACTCTCTGGATCGCCCTGGCTGGGTGGCTCAGTTGATTGGAATGTCATCCCATACACCAAAAGGTTGAGGGTTTGATCTCTGGTGTAGGTGCCTATGGGAGGCAACTGATCGATATTTCTCTCTTGCCTTGATGTCTCTCTCTCTCTCTCTCTCTCAAACCAATAAATACATCCCTGGGTGAAGATTAAAAAAAAAACTCCTTGGTTTAAACACATTCATACATTACTGGTGAGCACATAAATCTTTGCAACCTTCCTGGGGTGTAATTTAACAATATCTATCAAAAGATTTAAGAGATGTGTGTGCCCAGTCACCCAGCAATCAGCCTTCTAATCATTTATTATAAAGGGATAATCACGAGGGGAAAGATTTAACTACATCTGTGTGCTTTGCAACATTATTTATAAAAGCAAAGGGAGGAAAAGCCTTGAAAAGCCCAATTGCCCAACGACAAGGAATTACATAAATTAATGATGGCATATCCTTAGAAAGGAATACTAGGAAATAATTTTAAAGCATATTAGAGAAGAATATTTACTGAATGGGGCAGAAGCCTATGATATGTTGTTGAGTGAAAGAAACTAAATAGTCTGATCGTAGTTTTATGGGAAAAAATATTTAGTTACAAGGGCACAGAAAGACTGGAAAATATGTGATACTTTGAGAAGATGAGAATTGGGGCTGTTTTTATATTCCTCTCTGAGCTTTCTCTTTTCTGACTTTTTTACCCAATGATAACGCATTACTTTTTCTGTTCAGAAAAGAAAAAGTTATTTCCAGGGATACCTGTGGAAACATTGAGGATTAAAGCAGGTTTGGGACCTAACTGGGCTCTCTCCTGGTATGACCACATTTCTCTGTGGGTTTCCTCTGAGCTTCTGTTCACTGTGCCGTCTGATATCCGTGGTTCTGCTTCCACAAAACCTTTTTGTTTGTGGCCCATCAGAGCCTCCCTGGCCAGAAGTCAACCTCATGACCTTGCTACTTCAATGCCGATGTCTGACTGTTTCCGTCTCGGGGTACCCCTTAGTCCACATTTCCAGGAGAGAGGCTATGAATGGTTTAGCTCATCTCTTTGCATATAGTCCGTAAGTGGCTGCCCTTGGATCAGGTGCAGTCAACTGGATTAGGTCTAATCAGGTGTGGTCCAATCAACAGTGGGCCAAGATCAAGGTTGCCTAGGGCCATCTCTTAGCCAGGGATGGAGGTGAGACATGTCCCTTCATGGAGTTGTATGGTTGGGCAGTCATGGTGATCGACATTGTCTGCACAACATTCCAGTAAGATAATTTGAATAATTCAGGGCCCATATATCCACATGGGAACTGGATTCTATGACCTTGTTCTCTGCTTTGACCCAGCAAGTTAGGTTGTTGTTGATCCTTACTGATCTTTGGGCTGATACCCTGACTCACATAATTTTGAGGGGTGGGGGTGTTGGGCCTACGAAGCCCAAATATCTAACTTTGGGCTTTATTCACGCTGTAGATGCAGCCAGGGTACTGTGATGCTGTCATTGTCTCAGACCTGGGTCATGTGGAGTGAAAGCAGGAAAGGAACACATTTCTAAAAACATTAAAAAAAAAAAAATCAGGGCCGTAGTCACAAGAAGGGGAATGGATACTGTGATGACCATGGCAACGCACCTGTCAGATCTCTGCAGGAAGCAGGATGGATGGAGGCCTCGGCTACTGTGCTCTGGAATCCATCACTGTGTTTATACAGGCATCACACTTCCCTTGGGCTGTTCCCAGCCCGTGGCTGCGTGCGGAAGACAGACTAAGGGAGGCTCATTCCCGGGAGACAGGAATCTTCTGAGAACTGGCTCCCAGACTCCCCAGTGGCCTTGTGGAATGGCTTGGCAGAACAATCTACAGTGCTTCCATCCGCTCTCTTTCCTTCGCTCTACCCTTCACTCGGGATCAGACCTGCATCAAGGTGGTGGCTCCCTCAGCCTCTCCCAGGCCCCTCTCCATCTTGCACAGGCATTCCCCCTAATAAACCTCTTACATGTGTGACCCCATTTTAGTATCTGCTTCTTGGAAGGCCCAAATGAACAGATGTGAGGGAGTCAACTAACAAATCTCCACATTTAATCAGAAGTTCCAGTGTTTGCCAAATAAGTTCTTACCCCATATCTTATTTGACTTGTGGCTTTGGTTAGAGAAACTGCTAGGGACACACAAACCTTGAAGTTGATATAACAATATTGACTTAACGGTTGAAAACCGTGTCTTCTATTTGCCAAGCACTCAATGATTTATGAAGCTCTTTAAGGTACATAACTTTAGCCAACCTTCACAAAAATATGGTGAGGCAGGTGGAGCTATTTGACGTCAATTGTAAGGAGACCGATAACCAGAGAGGTTAAAATGAATTGTTTAAAGTCCCATAGATTCCTGTCACCGCTGCACCTAAAAGATTTTCCGTGGCTTCCCATTGCCTTCAGCGTAAAGGCGAAGCTATTAACGTGATACAAAAGGGCCCTGTGCTCTGGCACTAGATATATTCAGCTTTGTTCAGTGTTCCAATAAGACCACGTACGGTTTGGCCTCCTAGCCTTTGCACATGCTGTTCCCTCTTCCTGAAAGCACCCTTTCCATACCCTCTGCTGGTATCCAGTACTCATCTGTCCACTCTCTTCCTATAAGAAGCTATTATTTAAGACTGGGTCATGCGTTCCTTTGGGCCCCCTAGCGTTCGGTACATACCCATTTCATAGCACATTGCAAACTGTATTATAACTTATATTTTAATCGTCTGTCCTCACAACTCCACTGAGGAGGAATGATTGTCATCTGTGTGTAGGTAAAGAAACAGAATTAGGAACGTGGGGTGTATTCATCAGGGTTCTCCAATAGGAGATGTATATATCTCATAAGAAATTGGCTCACACAATTGTGGAGGCAGAGAAGTCCCATGATTTATAGTTGGCAAGCTGGAGACTCAGAAGTGTAGTTCCTGTCTGAGTCCAGAGGTCTGAGAACCCAGAGAACCAATGGTGTAAGTTAGTTTTTGAGCCAGTTCAAAAACCACTAGGCTCAAGATTTAAGAAGAGCAGAAGTTTCAGTCTGTGTCCAAAGGCTGGAAAATACCAAAATCCTAGCTCAGTCAGACAAGTTCCCTCCTTATTCAGCCTTCAACTGATTGAACGAGGCCCACCCACATT
This sequence comes from Mormoops blainvillei, assembly GCA_004026545.1. Taxonomy (NCBI): domain Eukaryota; kingdom Metazoa; phylum Chordata; class Mammalia; order Chiroptera; family Mormoopidae; genus Mormoops; species Mormoops blainvillei. Next base: position 9,669 of record PVJD01018621.1, on the reverse strand, counting down.
CTGGAGGGTAGTCTGCCTGATGGAGTCAATGCATTGAAATGTTAATTTCATTCAGAAACACCCCCACAGACACCCCTGGAGCAATGTTTCGTGAAATGTCTGGGCACCCTGTCGGATTTTAAGGTCACTAGTTTTACACCTTGATGCATGAAATTAACCATCACAGGGAATAATTGCCCAAGGTTGCATGACAGTGTCTGTGACAGAACTGGAGTACAAACTCTGTCTCCAAGGTTCTTTTTGCACAGCCATGTGGCTGACCCTGTGGACAACACAGCCACGGTGCGGTGACACCCGTATGATCCAGCTGGAGTTTCTGCATTTCTTGAGGACATACTAGGTGCCCGGCCCTATGCTTGGCATTTTGCTTATATCCCCATGGCCTTGTACTGCCACTGTCTCCAGATGCCTGGATATTTGTTGAGTGAATAAATCTTACTTGCCAGAGTGGATAATTCACTTATTATGGGATTCAAACCCAGTACTGTGTGACTCCACAGCCACACACCATCCTTCTTGAAAAGGAGGGCTTGTTTTTCTAAGTCCTGATTTCTTAAGATCCCCCTCACAGATGCCCTTCTCGAGTATGACTGGCCCTCCAGGGGGCTGCGGGTTGAGGAGCTTAAGACACTCAACTCCCCCTGGAGACTGTCTGGCAAGGAAGCATCAACCCCACGCCGAGCAGATTTCCCCAGCTCTCCCTGGTGCTGCTGAACAGGCAGGCAGCAGACCTTGGGTGCAGGAGCCCCACCATGCACCTTGCAGATCTAGCCTGGCGAGATCTAGGGTTGGCATCTGATCTAGCCTTTTCTTCCCCTGTTTCCCCAGATGCACAGGGGTTTGCAGGGTCTGCAGTGCCACGTGGTAGTCTTGTCGAAGGGATTTGGATTTTTTTCTTTTCATTTCTCTCTTTAAATCTCAGCAGCGGTTGCTTCTCTGTTCATGAGTTTCCAAGTGTCTCAGACAGGTGTCAATATTGACAGAAGAGGCCCCACGGCCCAGCAGGGGATGCAGTTTCAGAAGAGGAGCTGAGCAAACTCATTAGGATGGCTTCTCAGCATCCTTTGGCAGCCCCAGTTACTTTGCTCTGAGCAGCATGAATATGGATCAGTGAGAGGAAAGAGGCTCATCTGGATTTAGTTTTTTTAAACAGACAGTCTAGAGTAGGATTTTAAGTTTTATTGCCAGAGAGACTTGCTTTCTAATCCCATCTCTACCTTTGCTACCCATGTGACCTTGGGAAAGTTCATTCACCACTGTGAACCTCAGTTTCCTTATCTGTAAAATGGACTTCATCATAATTAATACTTCAGAGGGGCACTGTTATGATCATATGACTTAATGCATGTAGCAGAGGGCCTGGGACATTGTAAGTGTTCCAGAAAGGCAGAGGTTCCTGGTGTCTCATCCAAAAATGGTCACATCCAGAGGAACTGGTCTCTTTCCTAACAGTACAAAAGCCTTTCTCAAAATTCTATCTGAAGATTTTTCTTGTGATTCATTGGCCAGATTTGGGTCATATGCTCACTCCTAAACCAGTCACTTGCTAGGCAAATGGAATCTTTATGACTGGCCTAGACCAGCGGTTTGTTAGCCAGAATTAGGTCACATGACCACTCCTTATTGGCTTCCAGCCGAAGATCACCAGGCATGCAAACCAGCAGAGAAATATAAAACATAATGAGCAGAAATATCGATCCATTGAAATTGGCCCAGAACAGACACAGAATTAGAATTAGCTAATGAGGACATTAGAACAATTATTATAACTGTACTCCACAAGTAGAAAATGTTAGGTAGAGATTCAGAAGACATAAAAAAGACCTAGATTGAATTTCTAGAGACAAAAACTGCATGTGTGAGATGAAAAAAATACACCGAATGAGATTAACATCGGATTAGATACTGCAGAAGAAAAGATTATTGAACTTGAAGATCTAGTAATAGGAATTAGACAAGGTATAACACAGAGAGAAAAAAAGAATTAAAAGTATAGAGCATCAGTGAGCTATGGGACATCAAGCAGTGTCAGATCTGTGTGATTGGATTCTCTGAGGGAAAGGTGAGAAAGGTGGGATTGAAAAATATTTGAAGAAAGAATGGCTGAAAATTTACCATATTGGGTGGAAAGCTTTGGCCTCAGGTAGATCCTGGTCTGAGACTGGGCATGCCACTTACCATCGGTGTACCTGGGCTTGATTGGTAAATTGGGACTCACCAGGCAACCTCACTCATAGGGTTACAGTGAGGCTCGCAGGAAATGCTGTTGTAAAGCACTGGGCACAGTGCCTGCTATGGCTCTGCTATTATGTTTATTAGAGTCTTTTCCAGCCCTGGCACTCTGTGGCTGGCAGAGAAATCAGTGTCGACCCTTTGGTTCATTTATAGCATGCCAAGGATATCCCAGGTTCTGTGCTGATTGCTTTATTTCTATAAACTCATTACGTCCTTACACCAGCCTCTGAGAAATGTATGTGCTTTATACTTCTCCCCATTTTAAAGATGATAAAAACTAAGACACTTAGGATTAAGTGGCTTGCCCAAGGCCACAGCTGGTGAAGGCAATGCTGGAATTTGAACTACTGAACTCTGCTAACTTCTGAAAGGCTCTGGTTATATCTTGCCCAGCCTCCTTGTTTTATAGATTATGCACCTGAGGCCCAGAGAGACGAAGGGTCTTGCCAGAGGTAGCACAGCAAGTCAGTAGCAGAGCCAGGGCTGAAACCGGCTGCCTAGCTCAGAGCTGTTTTCATTACCCCGTAGCACCTCTCTAATTAGGGCTAAGATTGCCAAAGTTTTTTAGTCCATGTATTTGCCGATGTGTGCCACCAATTTTTTAAGTGCAGACAGGCCTGAGTCCTAGGCAAAGCCCCCTTCCTTTTCTCCTGTATGTCCCAGTGCAGGTGAGTAGCTAGCCAGCTCCCAAGTGTTCTGATGGAATCATTCACGCAAACATCTTACTGTCAGAGCTATTTGCATTCAAAAGAGCCGATGAGAGTGGACAATGCTTTTAACCCGAAGTGGCAGGATTTGAGGCATCAGTGCTGAAAATGTTCCCTGGTTTGGGTGGAGCCTCACTGGCACTCGTAAATCACACTAATCATTTATTCTCTTTTGCTTTCTTCATTCACTTACATGGTCAACTTGCTGGGCACTCCAACAGCCAGGGACTTTGCTTGGTAAGGGTAATACAAAAGTAAAGATGGGTAAGGCATTGTCCTTGTTTGCGGGGAAGGCAGAAAAGGGGACATTTAACTATAATTGTGTTGATAAGTGTGTTGCATTTGCATGGAATGCATGCCTCCCTACCTAGGCTTATCAGTGCAGGCTTCCTGGAGGAGGTGACATGAGTTGGGGTTTAAAGAACTGATGCAGTATCACCTTTTCCCATTAGAAGGCAAGCTTCATGAAAGTAGAGACTGTAAGTGTTTCATTTACGGCCCTATCCCTAGGAGTCAGAACAATGTCCAACACAGTAGATGCTCAGTAAATCTTCGTTGAGTGAATGTATAGAAAAATAAAGATCCAGGAAGGGATTCCAGGCTGAAGGAACAGCACATGCAAAGCCATGAGTGTTAATGGGCCACAGCACATTTGAGAGTGGCAGGAAACTCATTGTGGATTGGTTTCAGTGCAGGGTGCATGGGTTGGGGATGGATGAGCCATGGCTGGTGATCGAGCATGAAGGTCCTAGAACCACAGGGTGAGTTTGGACTTCTGCATGGACATGGCTCTGAAGGCAACGGGAAGTTACGGATGGGTTTTACGCAGTGCAGTGTCACGATTAGCTCCGTGCTTTAGAACGATCATCCTGTCTTTTGCATGGAGAAGAAAGTGGGAGTGAGGGAGAGATGGGGACTGCTGGAGGCCCAGAGCAGCCTCTGTCCAACTAGCCTGCACGAGGCCCCCAGTGAGAAGCCCAGGCTTGACTGAGGAGGCCTAGGATGGGGAGGTGTTGAGGCCTGATGGAGATCCGGTCCCTGCTTCACCTTCCCTGGCCTCTTGCTGTGGGGCACGTGGTCATGTGGAAAGCCCATTACCGTCCCACCAGGAGAAGCCTCCCCTTGTTAAAATTCTGGGCCACGGTGTCTTGTATTAAAGCTGATATTAAGCCATAAAATGTAGTATGTTACGACACCGTAAGTGCGATGTAATTGCTATAAAACCATAAAATGTAATGTAACAGGCACAGTGACCATTACACCACTTCACAGCCTACAACAGTTCACTTCCACTCTGCTTAGACAAACAAACAATTCCTATTCATTCCCACCTCTGGAGCAAGGTGCAGGAAAATCAGCCCAGGTGAGCACGGGTTGTAAACGCGAACACCAAGTGAGGACACAGTGTGTTGTGGAGGACAATCCCCGGCTTTGCAGTTGGACAGAACCCAGGTTCCAGTGCCATTCAGCCATGTGTCGATCAAGATCCTGAAAAGACTGGGATTCAGACCGGATTTCTCCTGAAATCACGGTTGCTTAGCTCCTCCCTCTGCCCTAATCTCCTCCTCTCTTTCTCCTGGAAGGAGACAACTGGTGGGCACTTATACCCCGGCCTCAGGCCATCGTTGGCCCCAGAACCTTCCCTGGGAAGGGAGGCAACCTTCTAGGCCTTTGAGCAGGGCACACAAGTGTGAGCTGTTGGCAACCAACCTGTGCAGTGCTTGGGAGACAGGCGCCCTGGCAAAGGAAGCATATGCAAGAAGGGAGGGGGTGCCAATGGCACCAACAACAGACAGCTTACCATTTGTAGCTGTGTCACTATGGCTAAAAGACTTTCCCTTTGGCCCTGACTGGGTAGCTCAGTTGGTTAGAGTGTCATCCTGACATGCTAAGGTTGTGGTTTTGACCTCGGTCAGGGCACATGCAAGAATCAACAAATGAATGCATAGACGACTGGAACAACAAATCAGTGCCCCTCTCTCTCTCTCTCTCTTTCTCTTTCTCCCTGTCCCCCCTCTTCTTCCCTCCCTCTCCCTTCTTCTCTTTCAAATACATAAAAATAAAAATAAAAGACTCTCCCTTTTGGCTAATTTGCTCTTCATAAAATGCAGATAGTGTTACCTATATTGTAAAGTGCTTGTGCAAATTAAATGAGATCACGGGGGAGTCTTGCATAGTTCCAGGCCTTGAGAAAACACTTTAATACACAGATATTCTCTCACAAATATGCCCACATACACACCGTGTCACATACATGCACTCAGTGTATTTTCAAATTATGTAGCACACATACTATGGGAATCACCAGGCCAGGCGTGCTTACAGAAGTAAGTACCCATATAGAAATGAATATGCATCCAAATATGCATACAGAAGTGCCATCAGGCACACAGCGAAGCTGTGCTCACAAAAGGGGTGCCTTGATCATGTAACTCAGGAGGAAAGGGACAGGGACTCCTCTCGATTACTATGCTAAGAGGGATTCCTTGTAGCTGTACCAGAGGCTCAGCCATCCCTACCTGCCCCACCCTGAAGCCAAGCAGCAGTGAAGATGTCTGCATGGTGAGTCAGAGGTGTTTGCAATAGACGGAGAAGCACATGCCGGCATGTGACCAGGGGATGGACAGCGTAACAACATCCCCTGCTTCAGGGAGAAGAGAGAGAGAGAGCTCCCAGGGTGTGATGGGAGCTCCATGAGTCTAGAATGAAGACGCCATGCCCATTAGAGAGCTGGGGAGTGAGCTAAACTGAGGCGAGTAGTCCCTCCCATTTCTGCTCCCCGGGGGACTCCGGATGACTGAGATAAAGAAAAGGATTGTTGCTCAGGTTTGCTCAGAGCCGGGGTACGTGCATGACTTACCTCTGGGAAGGCATTTTGTGTGCGCGCCTCCGCTTCCACTCTTCATAGTGCAATGTGGGGATGCCTGTTGTGCCGTGTAGGGCTAGATTCAGCTGCACGTCGCAGAGACACAGAAACATTGACCAGCACGAGAGAGAAGGTTATTCTTTCACGAAAAGAAGCCCAGAAGGAGAACAGTTCAGACTCAAAGTTCTACAGGGGCCAGGAAGTAATATGTAAATGAGGGAGGCAGACAGGTGGGTGCTGTGGGCAGGTGAGGGGGCACAGGCCCCATCTAAAGGAAAGGTTGTTACCCGACCTCACGTGTTGTTGATGTGGGGAATCATGTGGGCTCAAAGTTGCCTGATCCTTTGACTTTTTTTTTTTTAAAGAAGCTTAAAAGCTGAATTTTGTGTGTAGAATCTGACTTCTAAATGTTGACAACTAAGTCAAAATTTTGAAAGCACTGTGGCCCTAGTAAATCCCTAAATGGGACATATTTAACTCGGGGCTGCCAGTTTGTGACCACTGATCTAGAAAGAACCAAATAGAAATTCTTATGTGGGAACATGCACATGCACGTATCATGATGTGGGGACATCAGTGTCCTGACAGCATATTCTTACTGAGCCATTTCCAAATGGTGGGGGCCCTCTAAGCCCTGGGAACTCGGCAGCAAACAAGGGGGTTAGCCTAAGCATTGAGTTGAAGTCTTGTCCTTAGGGAGGTTTTGGACCGTGTATCCAGTCAGAGAAGCAGAACTATTCTGAGTTGTGGAAGGGATTTATTCTAAGGTTAGACCTCATATGATCATGGGAGTTGGGGGGCTGCCCATGTAAATCTGTTTACAGCATCAGACGCTGAGCCTGAAGTCAGCACGGCTATCAGTGAGAAGGTGACTACGGACGAGAGACGGAAGAGAGCAAGGATAAAGTGGAACCATCAGAATGTGCTAGAGTCTATATCGGTCTTTTCCTGGGACCCATGTCAGTCTCTCATGGCCTCCAGACCCCAATGATGCTGTAATTTGCTGGAGCTGCATCCAGATCTGGGATTGGAGACAGAAAGAGGACACCTGGCAGGAGACGGAGGAGCCAGGGGCCTGTCTGCTGCCCACCAGCTCCCGACAAGGTGAGCAGCCAGATCGGGGACAGTGGGTGTGAGTTGAAACAGCGCCCGAACTTCCGTGGGCGCTCTGAGCATAAACACGGCTGGCTGCTGCTTCACATCCACCTCCCAGAGCTCACCCAAATTTCCCTTGGCGTCAACTCAAATGTAGAACCCTGCAGGGAAGGTAATTTTAGGAAATGGTTTCAATTGAACTAAGATGACACGGTGCAAAGCCACCGCAGGCAGGGAAGACAGAACGAAGCAGGGGGGGCAGTGCAGGTGGTCGGGGCTATGGAAGCGGGAGGGGGGCTGTGGGTGCTCACCCACCAGGCAGCTCAGGTGGTCTAGGTGCTCAGGCTGAAAGAAGTGGTGGCTGAGCTGAGGAGTGAAGGGGAAGTGGGAGTCAGCCGGCTGAGGTGGGTGGGGTAGAAAAAACTGTGTGGAGGCCAGAGAGAGAGAGGAGAGAGGAAGGAGAGAGGGTGGAGGGGTGGAGAAGGGGGAGGATGGAAGGAGGAAAAGAAAAGCAGGGGAAGAGAGACAGGTACAAACAGCAACAGAGACAAAGAAAGAAAGAAGCACAGAGAATGTCACAGAGAGGGACAGAGATTGGAGAGAATTAAGGAATTTAAGAAGAGAATGTGTTTAGAACATAGAATGGAAGAAGAATGGTACGAGATGGGCTGGAGAAATAATCAGGGACAAGTAACATAAATACATAGACAGAGACAGACAGACAGACAGACAGACAGGGAGAGAGAGAGAGAGAGAGAGAGAGAGAGAGAGACACCTATATAAGAACTCACCCAGTCAATATACAGTGTGCATTCACATCTGTCCCTACAGAGACACAAAAAAACTACATGAAAACCCCATTGACTCACCTCCATTCCCCTACACCACAGGAGGCAGCAGGGGTTAACCCCGGCCACACCCCGAGCAGGCCTTGGGGACCTTCTCCATGATCCCATGTGCTGTGTTCCCTCCATTCACTTTGCTGGCCCTGGGGTTGGGGGGCACTCAGCACACCACACCCATCTCATGGGGAGAAGGTGGCCCTTTCAGATACGATAGCAAAGCCTGACTCTGCCCAAATCAGGCTTGGCTTGGGGGGCCCCAAGACAAGGCCTTGTTTCTGGTGCATTTTACAACTCATTTCACAGTGTTATTAATGAATAGAACAGACCATAAAAGCAGAGAGGCAATGAGGTAGTATAGTGTCCCCACTGTGAATTTGGGTGAGACGCCCAAAGACTCAGCTAGTGGGGAGGACACAGAGCTGATGACCAGGGAAATGTGGTTGCAGCTGGAGTTTGAAAGCAGAAAAGAACAGACTGAACAACCCAGGGTCTGCTGCAGCTCAGTTGTCTGTGCATTTGCGGGTGCCTGAGCGTGTGCACGTGAGAAAGAACCACATGCATGCATATCTAGGGGTGCCCATTGTGTAAATATTTGTGTCTGAGTAAGTGGGAGAGAAAATCTGAAACCCCGGGAGAAAACTCAAAGGTCTTCTCAGGCCAGAGGAAAATACATTTTCTCCTGCATTTTGCTTCCCCTCCCTCCTGTTCATTGAGGGTATTTTTAGGGAAGGAAAAAAACTACCAATGCATTTACTGTAGATGAAAGGAAAACTGTGATTTTGAAATTTCTGCAAGTTCTTGGGGTTAAGATGGAGACCTGAGCTAGATGCATCTGTCTTTTCGGAGAATGTACCACTAAGAATTTTGAGTAATGCCAAGGAAGGCCTGGGAGCTTGTCTGCAATGGAGATGAAAAAAATATTCACTTGCTTAACGAAATAATATTTTGTAGGCGTCTCCTGGCACGGGGAAGGTGGCAGAGTGTGTCTATCAGGGGTAGTGCGAATACATAAACGGGGAGCCTAGGGGGAAAGGACGTCCTGCAGGGTCTCCGTTCAGGGGCTTTAAGGATGGAGGTGGTTGAGTGTTATATTTTTGACTGTTTCCTATTCCACACGGTGCTATAATTCACTCCCGATATCACTAAATCTCCCATAAAAGCCTGTGTATTAGTTGAGGTAGAGGTTAAGCTGCTGTAACAAAGAACCCTAAATGCAATGGATTAAAAAAGATGAGTTTATTTCTTATTCATGAAACAGACCTGCAGTGAGTGGGCTGGAATTGGCCGGGCTTTGTGCCACACCCTCTGTCAGAGGCCTGGGGTTCTCCCCTTGCATTGTCCTTGTCTACATGGCTGTGCATCCCTATGCCTTTGTGTGAAGGGGAAGGAAGAAAAAGAACACAAAGTACAATTTCCTTCTAAGCAAATGTGGCAATGTTAAACCCATTACTTTTGTTCACATTCCATTGGTTCAAACTTGGTCACATGGTCCCATGTTGCCCCCAGGGGTGGCTGGGAAGTATAGTCCCCAGCTGAGCAGCCGTGTGCTCAGCTGTTACTATGGAAGAAAAAGAGAATGGAATTTGTTAGAAAACTGACAGTATCGGTTGCAGTCCGAGGCCTGGTCTGCACCACCATAGTTTCTTACTTGAATTACTGGATAGTCTCCCAACTGTACCCTTGTTTCCTTCAGTCAATTCCAAAAGCAATAACCTGAAGTGCTGCAAAAAACAGGTTGTTCTCTGCTCAGAATTCTCCAGTGGCCTCCCATATGCTCTGAGTAAAAGTCAAGGTACTTGGAATCACTCCGCCAGCCCTCCATGATTCCCAGCTCCCACCCACTTCTAACTTCATGTCCTGTCACTCTTCTCGCTCACTTTCTCTAGCCACACTAGCCCATGTCTTCTTCACACATGCCAGA
>PVJD01018620.1:0-13906 GCA_004026545.1 Mormoops blainvillei | reverse complement strand
GGGGAGGAGCCTGAAATCTCAGGATGGGACCAGGCCCTGGGCATCCGGGAGCCTGGCCAAGGCCCAGCAGAGCCTCTCTGGCATTTCTGGTGTCTGCCAGACACGAACAGGGTCAAGAGTGGATGAGCTTTCTCAGACAGACAGTAGCTCAAGCCTGTGGTTCTGGGGAGAGTCCAAGCCTGGGCCTCAGTTTCCTCATCTGTAAAATGGGTGCTCTTTCTTCCTACGCTCTAGGATTGTCGTGAAGGTTATAAGGGATAGTAGAGAGTTCGAGGGAGTGGGGGACAGTCTGGCACCAGATCCCAGCTCCTCCCTGAGCTTTCGCACGTGCTTCCACTTCTGGGCCTCATGGAGGCAGTGGCAGGGCCCACCTCTGGGTGCCGGGGTAAGGAGCAAAAAGGTCAGCCCGTGTAAGAGCACTTACAGCAGGGGCCTCGCTAAGTGTCACAGGACCGCACGCCATGGTTATTATTATGAAAGCCCTTAGCATTGCGCCTGGTACACAATAGGGCTCAATCAGTGTGTACCAGCACAGCCGTTATCTAGCCACTGAGCCCACCCGACTCCCTACTTGTCCCCTCAGACGCTCTCTGCCACTTTGGCCAGGGTAATGCAGTGATTAAGAGCCAAACACTGGAACCGCGGAAGTGGGTTCAAATGTTGACACTGTCACCTTGCTGTGAGACCTTGGGCAAGTGAACTCACCTCTCTGAGCTTCGGTTTCCTCCTACCTTCAATGGAATAATAGAATACGATAATAGAAACGAATATGATAATATAAAATCACTTTATATTAGAAAGTATTTTATAACAAATATAATGAAATATTCCTAAACATGAACACTCCACAAACTTGTTATTTATAAATGTAACATAAATACTTATTATGTAATATTGAATAAGACAATAGCATAAATATAAACATATAGAGCATGAAGCATAGTGCCCGGCACATGGAAGGTGCTCAAAATGTAGATACTATGACTATCCCTAAAAGGATTCTGAGACCCCGCTCCTCAGCCTGGCGCTGCTCCAGACCAGACCTGGGTCCTCCTCCCTCCTTCCCTCCAGACCACATGAAATCTAATCTCCAGCCGCTGACTTCCCAGGGGGCCTCAAGGCCATGGAGCCTCCCCCCGCCCCAGCTGTGCAAGGGCCGGACTCAGGGATGGAGATGTGGTGAGGGCAGCCTGCCTGCAGGCAGCCATCGAAGCTCCACCTGCCCAGCTGGGCCGTGAGCTTCACACACAGACGGCGACATGGGATAGCGAGGAGACCCAGAAAGGGAGGCAGACCCGGGGACAGGAACACAGGATGTTGGGCCGCGGCACAGAGCCAGCATCAAAGAGAACACACAGAGATCACAGCGTCCCTAATCCAGGGACACACATGGGCAGGGGCGAGGGACAATCCTTCACACAGCCTGCCACCAATGGTCACCGAATCTCATGGGTGTCTATACACAATGAGTGTGGACACATGCTTGATACACAGTCCCAGACAACGTCCCTCCAGCAGAAACACACGCCCACCATCACCAACAAGCCCTCAGCCCCCAATCACTCACACTCTATTCCCCACGAAATCTCAAACGAGAACAACACTGACATACCCACGTGAGGACATACACAGCATCTTCATCCAGAAACCATTTTCTGTTTATTAACACAAACTAGACAAATAGTAGAAAACAAACAACTCCTTATCACATGTTTTTTCTTCAAATGGAAGAATACCTGTTCTTGATGAACCCATGAGCCCTTGAGAAAGTCAGATGGTAGATCAATAATTCGAACACAATATAAGAAGAGTTATAACAGAAGTGTTGCAAAAGACTCTGGGAATACAGTGGGAAGAATAGCAGGGTTTTGTTTTTTTTTAGTCCTCTGATATATCCACCATAGAAAAGGAGAATGGTATTCATGTGAAGTTCCCACGAGGAGAAAAAAGAAAATATTAGTCTCAATCAGAGTAGTCCCTGAACATAAACATTATAGGTGGCACGCGACTTAAATGAAAATGCTGTCTGTTGCATAAATACAGGCAAATATTCAGATCAGTACTTAAGTTCACACTGGTTCATCAGACTCATTAATTACATTTCTGTCACAATGTCACTGAACGGGATTTTTTGTCAAGGACTATCATGACGCTCCAAGGCGGCCATAACTGCGTGGTTTGGAACAGTGGTCCTCAAAGCGGGGGTCCCTGAACTAGCAGCATCAACAGCCCCTGGGAACTCCTTAGAAATGCAGATTCTCAGCCCCACGGTCCTACTGAATCAGAAATTCTAGGGGTGAAAACTCAACAACCTGTTTTCACAGGCCCGCCTGGTAATTCTGATGCACAGTGGAGTTTGAGAGCCACTGGGTTAGGGCTTTGGTCTTTGATACCTCAATTTGTTCATTTCCTATAAAGTTATTTCATATAATTTTCCTGATTTAAAAAAATTCCATGAGCCAAATAAAGATAAATAGCTCCAGGAGTACCTGGTCAGCAAGCCTCATAAGACTGTGCCTAGAGCACATGTTCCCAGAATGAAATGGAACTTCTCTAACAGAGACAGTCACTCGTCATCTAACTTCAGGACAGGGCTAAAGACAGTTTTCTCTGATACACCTGCTCCAGGTGCGGAGCTTTGTTTCCAGGTTTTCCTGGGTCCCATGGTTCCCCTCTGTGGCCTAGACCAGAGCACTCAACTTTCATTGCACCACAGATAACTTGGGGGTGGGGCGAGGACCTGTTAAAATAGAGGCCCCGATCCAGCCAGCGTGGGGTAGTATTCAGGCTCTGCATTTCCTGCAAGCTCTCAGGGGATGCCAGGTCTATGGGGGCCGCTGAGTAAGCTGCTCTCCACAGACTGGCATCCCATCCCAGACAGATACAGCTCCAAATCCGAGCCTGCTGCCAGGAGGGCGGGGCAGGAATTCAGAGGTGAGCAATGCCAAGGGGGACACAACCCCCTTGGGTTGAGACTGAAAGAAAAATGCAAGTGAAATGTCTGAGGGAAGCCTGTAGAGGAGCCGAGTCTGAAACTCTTAAGGGTTGGAACATGTTTGGCCCAAGTGTCCCTGCTGGTGGGCTGTGGGAGCCCTAAACTAAGCCCAGGGAGGAGATGGGGCAGGGATGGGTTTCACAGGTAGCAGGACCGGTTAGGGGAGGCTGGAAGTGTTCACGAGGTGGCACCATAGCACAGCAATTCAGCAAGCAGGCTCAGGGGTGCTGGATTATGGGTTCAAGTCCCGACTCTGCTGCCTCTGTTACTCAGCACGTATGAACTTCAGCTCCCTCTTAAGTGGAGCTAATAAATGCAAAAGCTAGTTATATCCCCTATTTCTGAGCCTTGTAAGGGATGATGGTTTCCTTTTTGATTGCTTATATTGGTCATTGGAGATATGTGTGTGTGTGTGCGTGTGTATATATATATAGATATATAGATAGATAGATATAGATATAGATATAGACATATAGATATATAGATATAGATGTTTTAAGTTATAATTTCAACAGTTTTATTAGTCTTTTCCAATTACTGATGATAACTGATATTTAGCTTTGTAGATCCTCTCTACTGTATATTTGTTTTTTCTTTAATTAGATCTTATTTCATTAATAATAATAATTAGCATTAGTTTCTATTGTACGTTTGGTTTTTTAAAAAATATTTTATTTATTTATTTTTAGAGAGAGGGGAAGGGAGGGAGAAAGGGAGAAAGAGAAACATCAATGTGTGGTTGCCTCTTGCATAGCCCCCCACACTGGGGACCCAGTCTGCAGCCCGGGCATGTGTCCTGACTGGGAATCAAACCGGTGACTCTTTGGTTTGCAGGTTGGCACTCTATCCACTGAGCCACACCAGCCAGGGCAAGCATTTGGTTTTTATTCTTTCTTCCATTCTACTTTCTTTGAGTTTTGTGCTCTCTTGTCGTAACATTTGAGATGGTGTTTAGCTTGCTATTTTTTCAGCCTTTTTTCTTTTCCGTCATTTGTCTTTAAGGCTTTCTGCTTCCTTTGTAGGGGTGTTGTGTGGCTTACATAAGATAATAAGTTTAACATGCTGAGATTGTGTCAGGCACACAGAAAGTGCTCAGTATGTTAACTGTTCACGTTGGTGTTGGTTTTGATTATAATTATTAATCAGGGGCCTTGAAAACAGAGGAAGGCTCAGGGGAAGAAGCTTGGATCAATTCTGCACTGGTTTTCTATTGCTGCTGTAACAACTAATTACAAACTTAGTGGTTTAAAACAACGCAGACTTATTGTCTGACAGGTCTGGAGGTCAGAAATTCAAAATGGGTCTCATTGGGCTACAACCAGGGTGTCGGTGGGGCCAGGGCTGCATTCCTTCTACAGGCTCCAGGAGAGAATCCATTTCCTGGCATTTTCTAGTTTCTGAAGGCCTTTTGCATTCTATGGCTGGTGGGTCCTTCCTTCTTCAAAGCCAGCAATGTAGCGTCTTCAAATCTCTCTCTGCCTCTGACCTTCTCTTCTGACCTCTCTTCCGTTTTAAAGGATCTTTGCGATTACATTGGATTCGCCCAGATAACCCAGGATAGCTTCCTTATTTAAAGACAGTTGATTAGCAACTTAAAAAAAATTCCTTCTACAGCCTTAACTCCCTTTGCCATATAACATAACATTCATGGGGACTGGAGATAAAGACATGGACGTTATTCTGTTTACCACAGATTAACATTGAGGCTTACCATAAGTGAGGAATATTAGTCTCTCTTATATGAGGAAGGTAGTCGCCCAAGATGTCTGGGGCTCCAGTGTCAGAGCCCAAGCTCCTTCTGTATTGTTGCTCCTTCATCAATGTGTGGCTTCCTCTTCATGGTCCAGGACAATTGCTTGAGCTCCTTCCTTCATATTCACATCGCAGGTAACAGGCAAAGTATAGGAGGGAGGGGTGAAGAAGAGTGTACCTTGCACTTTAGGAGCCCTTCCCAGAAGTGCCACATGATACTGCTGTCTATATGGTGCTGCCAGAACTTAACTGCAGGTGGGCACACAATGCCACAAGAAGCTGAGCCTTGACTCAGGTTAACCACGTGCCTGGCAGAAAAAAATCAAGTTTTTAAAAAAAAATATTTTTAAAATTTATTTTTAGAGAGAGGGGAATGGAACGAGAAAGAGAGGGAGAGAAACATCAATGTGTGGTTGCCTCTCGCACCCTCCCTACTGGGGACCTGGCCTGCAACCCAGACATGTACCCTGGCTGGGAATCAAAGCGGTAACCCTTTGATTTGGAGGCCAGCACTCAATTCACTGAGCCACACCAGCCAAGGTAAATCAAGTTTCTTATAATGGAAGGAAGAACAGATACCGAGGTATTTTCATAAAGCTTGGCTAAGAGGAATGACAGGCTGAAGAAGGACAGAGACTCAGATAGGACCCAGATATACAGCAGATGAAAGGAAATCCAGCCTTTCTACAACCTGGGCACAGTAGAGAGAAGGTTGGCTGTGGTGAGGTGACAATGGCCTCCAAAGACATCGAGGTCTTAGTCCTGGAACCTGTGATGTGACCTTACATGGCAAAGGGGGCTTTACAGATGTGATTGGGTTAAGAATCTTGAGCTGGGGAGATCATCCTGGATTACCTGAATGAACCCTAAGTGGAAATGCATGGTCTCATAAGAGGGGGCCAGAGGGACATTTGACTTCAGAGGAGAAGGAGATGATGACAGAAACAGGACTTGAGTGATGCTCTTTGAAGACAAGAGGCCATCAGAAGCTAAAAAAGGCAAGGACACTGAATCTCCCCTGGATCCTCCTAAGGAATCACCGAGCCGACACCTTGGTTTTAGTCCTTGAAGACTCCTTTGGGCCTTCTGACCCCCAGAATTGTAAGAGAATACATTTTTGTTATTGTAAGCCAATATGTTTGTGCTCATTTGTTATAACAGCCACTGGAAATGAATAGAGTGACTTTGCCCTAAAACTTCCCGTGTTTCCTAGGAAATGAAACTGGGGTAGATTTCCCTGAAAAATTAGGTGTGGGCTGAAGTTTTTGAAGGAATCAAGGTAATTATGGATCCAACCATTCCACTTCTGGGTATTACCCAAAGAAAATGAAAGGAGTAACTTAAAAAGATATCCACACCTGCATGTTTACTGCAGCATTATTTATAATAGCCAAGGTAAGGAAACAACCTAAATGTTTATCAACTGGTAAATGGACAAATATGTGGTACGTATATTCAAGGAAGTACTAGTTTTGCAGTCACAAAAAAGAATAAAATCTTGCATTTGCGACATCATTAGTGGACTTCAAGGGCATTATGCTAAGTGACATGTCCGGCAGAGAAAGGCAAACACTGTATGATTTCACTTACATAAAAACAAAGACAAACAAACAAAATCAAGCCTATAGATACAGAGAACAGATTGGTGGCTGCCAAAGGGAGGGCTGTAGGGGCTGGGCACAAAGAGTGAAGGGGGTCAAAAGGTACAAACTTCCAGTTATAAAATAATAAGTCATCAGGATGTAATATACAGCATGCTGACTATAGTGAATAAAATGGTATTGCATATTTGAAAATTGCTAAGGGAATAGACCCTAAAAGGCCTCATCACAAGAAAAAAATTGTAGCTATGTGTAGATTTGATTTATTTGGTGATCATTTTGCAATATATTCAAATATTGAGTCATTATGTTATGTACCTGAAATTACATAATGTTGTATGTCGGTTATATAGCAATAAGAAAGTGATTTTGGGAAGCTGAGGTGGGGACTTCCAGGATACAAGGGATGGATTAGACTGACTGGTGTCAAAACACTCAAACAGCCTTGGCTGGTGTGGCTCAGTGGACTGAGTGCCGGTCTGAGAACCAAAGGGTCACCGGTTCGATTCATAGTCAGGGCACATGCCGGGGTTGCAGGCCAGGTCCCCAGTAGGGAGTGCGTGAGAAGCAACGACACATTGATGTTTCTCTTTTTTCCTTTCTCACTCCCTTCTCCTCTCTCTAAAAATAAATGAATAAAATCTTTTTGGAAAAAAGCAAAAAACATTCAAACCGAGTAGCGGTAACAGCGACCACAAGACTGTTTTGTAGGAACCTTAAACTGCCTTTACAGTTCCGGGACTATGGGTCAAGCTTTGCTCCTCACAGTGCGACCCAGGCCTGGGCAACATTGCACTACTGGGAGCTCGCTACAAAACACAGATCTCCGGCTGTGGGGACCAGCAAGTGAAGTCTGCACTGGCCTTTAGAGTTTTGGCCCAGAAGTGACATGTTGTGCCATTCACACTATGTGTGTGTGTTTGGTTGGGGGTGGGGGGTGGGCGGCGGCAAATGCAAACTTTACATAATAGATTTAAAACATTGCCCTTACAGAGATTACATTCAGTTGGGAAGACAGACAATAAAAATAAGATAAATAAAATGATTAAATGCCACATAGTGGTACATGCTATGGAAAGAAGTAAGGTAGGCAAGGAAGATGGAGTAGGGTAGGAGAATTTTTAGTGGAGGGCTCAGAGGGACCACAAGAAGAAACATTTGACTGAAAACATGAGGAAAGGAAGGGGTGCTATGGTGATACTGGGGGGAGAGCATTTCAGGCAGAGGGAACAGCCAGGGCAAAGAAATATTTGAGGAGTGGCAAGGAGTGTGTGGTTATAGTGGAGAGGTGGGAGGAGAGGGGAAGAGATGGAGTCAGGGTGGTCACAGAGTGGGGTCTTGAGGGACCTTTTATAATGGATTTGTGCTTTACCCTGAGTGCGACGGAGCCAGGAGAGGTCTCTGAGCAGGAGAGGGACCTGACCTGACTCAGGTGTTCACAGGTCCCTCTGACTGCATGTGGGGAACAGATTGGGGGGTTGAGGCCAGGAGTGGGGAGCCCAGGGAGGAGGCTGCTGCCATGGTCCAGGTGGGAGAGGGTGGACAGGACCAGGGTGGGGGCAGTGGACAGGGTGAAAAATGGTCAGGTTCAGCATATACTTGAACACCTGAAGAGAAGAAAAAGGCTGAGTAAGAGGGAACTCCACCTGCCTGACAGGTTTGAACTGGGCCATCAGGCTTTTATGGTCTGTGCCCTTGAACTGAAACATTGTCTTCTTGGGTCTTGAGCCTCCTGGCTTTGGACTGGAACTTACACCATAGGTTCCCCTGGTTCTCAGGCTTTGAACTTGGACTGGAACTACACATCCACTTTCCTGGTCTCCAGCTCGCCAGCTGAAAATCTTGGGACTTAGCCTCCATAATTGCAAGAGCCAATTCCTCATAACCGCCCCCCCACCATGGATAGATTATAGACAGGTAAATAGATATAGATAGATGAATATACCTCCCGTGGATTCCGTTTCTCTGGAGAACCCTAACACAGGGAGGTGGAGAAATGAGGTGGTAGTTGGAGGGGATGTGAGGATGAGATAAAATTTCTTTAATCAAAATTATAGAAATACGCAGAGGGAAGCTGATAATACTGGACAAGGGAGGCAAATTGTGGAGGGTGCTGTTGAGTGATAAAGGGTGGGGTCCAGGCTCCAGGTAGAGGACAGCAGGGTATCTAGGCCCAGATGCCAGTGGGTAAGCAGATGTAGTAATGGGGGCACATGGGATTTCTCTTCTATTGCTTCTGTGTTTTCAGTGGAAGAAGCAAAGCCATCTGTGAGAGCAAGAACAGGGTAGGGGGTGTTGGAGGTTTAAGGAGAGAGGAGACAGTATGAAATAGGTATTGGAGGACTATATTAGATTATGGAGGTCTGAAAGAACCTCAGTTTTGATTTTTTTTTTAAAAAGAGTCCTCTTTGCTGAGGCCTGAGCCTTCAAGAGAAGTGGGCTATCACCTCCATGAAGGGGGACCATCTTTGGTCTGAGTCAATCATAGTTATCTCATGTCCCTTGCCAGTGAACTGTTTAGGCTAAAGCATGTGACACGTGCTGGCCAATGTGACAGTCATTTATTATTTCAATAAATATTGACTGACCACCTACTATGTACCAGACACTGTTTTGGGTGCTGGAAACACAGAGGTGAACAAAACAAAAATCCTGGTCCTGGTTGGTGGTGGCGGGGTGGTAACAACAACACAATAAATAAGCAAATTAATGGTGTGTTAGAAGGTGCTACGTGCTATAGGGAGAAAAGTAGAGCAGAGCAAGAAGTATGAGGAGCACTAGAGGGGGTTGTAATTTTGTTTTTGATTTTTTATCCTTACCCAAGGGCATTTTTTCATTGCGTTGAGAGAGAGAGAGAGAGAGATAGAGAGAAAGAGTCATCTATGCGAGAGAGAAATATCAATTAGTTGCCTTTTTATATGCACCCCGACTGGGGATCGAACCTGTAACCTAGGTATGTACCCTGACTGTGTACTGAACCCAACCTTTTGGTCTATGGGATGATGCTCCAACCGACTGAGCCACACTGCCAGGGCAGGTTGCAAGCTTTAATGGGATGTTAGTGTGGGCTCGAAGGGAAGTTTGCTAGGGGTCTCCAGGGAAATATTTTCCTCAGTGGAAAAAAAAGGCACATGGTAAGATACTGCCTCTTTTTTCTTTGGACATTGCCAAGAGGATGTAATATCTGGAACTCTGATAGCCACCTTGTAACCATGAGGGAATTTAAGTTGAGACTGAAATGCTGAGGAAGGCCAGGCTGAAAGATGGGAAGAATCTGGATTTCTTCTAGTGTGATTTCTGATCTAGTTCACTCTCAGGCTTCTTGTCGAGATTATAAGTTCCTGATTGTTTAAGCAGGTTGAGTTGGGGTTTCTCATTACTCAAGCATAAAACAAATAAACAAACAAAAAAAACCTCTGATAAGCATATTTGCATTTCATACACAGTAATATAGTTCTATTTGGTTTATAACCATATGTGATGTGACATTTCATTTTTTAAAAAAACACCACCCACAACAATCTATAAGTGCTGAAGTTAACAAGCATCCACCAAAGTCCTAGGGATAGAATAAATCACCCTGCTCTAGCAGACAGGGTGTGCAGAACCACGGAGAGCAGGATGCTATCTTCTTGGCACTGTAGACTAGCTCTTTTTACGGGGGCTCCCACTAGCCAGTCCCTTTGTATAGATCATTATTCAGAGGATGGCAAAGAAACATTTTGGATCAAAGTCTTTGTTGCTATTGGCTTATTGGGTGGCCCAGTTTGGATCTGAACTTGATCTGGTTTCTATGTGCAATAATAAAGCTAATTCGTCCTTATCCTTAAAATCAGAGTTGAAGATATGAATTTAGGATGCATTAGACTATCTTATTATTTTAGGTACCTTTTTCCCTTCTGAAGTGAGGAATCCAAATCTTTGCTCTGTTGACCTCAGGTTTGGTTATGTTACTTGCTTGAGCCAATGAAATGGGAGTCAAGGTCAAGTGGTACATATCAATTTTTAGCAGAGGCTCAATGAGCTAGTGCATAGTTAGCTGTGCATCCTTATCTCTAGCCTAAGACCAGAAATATCTCTAGGTTGCATCTTCATCTTGGATCTCATGAGGAACTGAGGCTCAGTCTACCCACCATGGTCACTGCATGATTGAGAAATAAACCTTTATTGTTATGAACTGGAATTTATGGGTCATTTATTACTATAGCATAATCCAGCCTAAGTGGACTGATACAAGGGTAATCAGTGAGAAGGCGGCTGGTCTCCAGCTCCAGGTTATCCACAGGGATGTCTGTCCTGACCCCAGAGAGAGTGCAAAGAAGGAAGAGAGGCAAGAGTCCAGACTAGGACCCTGAGAAGCTCCAGTACTTAAGAGGTGGGAAGAAGAAAGAACCAGAAAATGTGACTGGGAAGAAGCAGCTGGAAGTTGAAGAAAGACAAGTGTGTGATTTCACAAAAAATCAATATGAGAGACAGTTAGAAGGAGTTGATAGGAATGGATTACATGCTTCTGAGAGGCCTTCTGGGGTGGGAACTGGAGAAGCAATCGCAGGATTTAGCAGCCACAGGATTTAGCAATCACAGAAGCCAGCTGCCCCAGACTGGCGTGGGTAAGAAAGCGGACTCAGTGGAAAAGGGAGATGGAGAAACAGTAGGAGAGAAGAGAATGGATTAAGAGAGGGATTTTATAAAATGGGAGACTGCTGATGGACAGGTACTTAAGAAAGAAAGTTTTGAAAACTAGAACATTAGAGAAGGGTAATTTATGGAAGAATGACATAAGAGGGACCATGATCAGGCACTGACAAATTAGGAAGAAAGACAGCTCATCTATGGTAACAGGGGAGCAAAGGAAGGGTGGGGGCAGGTAGGAGAGTGGTATAGATGAGGAATTTCTACTTGGCAGCTTCTGTGAGAGAAAGGGCAAAGTAATTTCTTTGGAGATAGAGAGGATGTGATGGAGAAGTAGGTATGAGGAAGCAGAGAAGCTTTGAAAGACCTGTAGTGAAACTTTCAAGAAACAGAGGTTTGAAGACATAGCGATATCACTGAGATGGGTTAGGCAGAAGTGCCTGGTTCCCTGAAATGCAGACCTAGATGATCCATTTCTCATTCCCCTCTATGGATACTGAATACATAATGGACACCTTGCAGCCTCACACCAATGACAGCCCCAGGTAAAAGTGGAGGCAGAACAACTCCATGCAGCCAGAATTCTTCCACTTTAAGGGAAACTCGCCTTTCATTTCTGTGTGTGTCATTAGAAATGCTTTTGGCTGCAAGTAACAGAAGGCCCTAACTCTACTGGCTTAAGACTGAAGTAAATTATCTCACACAAAAATGAGTCATGGATACAGACACAAAGATCTTTAGCAAAATATTAACACATAGAATTCAGCAATAGATAGAAAAATTATACACCATGACTTAATAGGGTTCATTCCAAGGATGCAAGGCTGATTTAATATTTAAAAACTAATCACTATAATCTACTAAAATGAGCTAAAGAAGAAAAATCACATGACTATAACAATCAATGCAGAAAAGCACTTACCCATTCATGACTAAAAAAACTAAAAACTCTTAGAAAAATCAGAATGAAAAAGTCTCAAATTGATTTTAAAAAAGCATCTACAAAAAACCTACAATTAACATTACACTAAATGATGAAAATGAATGCTTTTCTCCTAAGATCAGGAAGAAGGCAAAGATGCCCTCTCTCACTGTTCTTACTCAACATGGCATTGCAGTTCTATCTGGTGCACTAAGGCATGGATAGGAAATAAAAGTCATATAGATTGGAAAAGAAGAAATAAAACAGTAGATGACACAATTGTCTGTGTAGAACAAGGCCCGACAATGAAACTTAAACAACATTTTGGTGACAATTCTTTTTGTGACATCCCTCCTAGCAGACCTTCACCCTGAAAACAAGCCCAGGCTTAGAGCCGTAGGAGGCTTAGGTGAGCGAGCCACAAACACACGGTTGACATATGTCCTTTGAAATGCAGATACGGACCTTAGGTTCATGATAAAGCTACTGTCCTGCTGATCTGACCCAGCCACAGCCTCCTCTAGACATCTTCTTACTTGGTGTAACTATCACTTGTGATACTTCAGTCATTCGTAATGAAATATTCCACTACTTGTGGCTATAAACATCCTTAGCAATCCTTTCCCTCCTCATTCATCCTTCATTGTCTTTCCCTTTCCTCTCCCTTCCCCCTCTTTTCTGCATTGATTATTATAATCATGCGATTTTTCTTTAGCTCATTTTAGTAGATTATAGTGATTAGTTTTTAAATATTAAATCAGACTTGCATTCTTGGAATGAACCCCATTTGATCATGGTGTATAATTTTTCCACTCTCCCTGCTGCCCACTCGCACCTTCCCCTCCCCCTCCCACACTCAAACTTGCACAGAGAGCTGCAGTCACGTGTGTAGTCATGCAGTCATTTGTACAGTCTCATGTAAACAAGGTCGATGGTACATACAAATTATTTATTTTCATACACAGTATGGAAAGTGCAATAATAAACCTCTTTGGGCAGCTTCATAAATAAATAGGGATCTAGAAGCAATATTCGAGGGGAGGGAGTTGGTGCATAAATAATATCTAAGAAGCTCGGACATGTTGCAGATGGGTCTCAGGGGTGAGACACATTTCAGGTCACAGGTGAGGAGATAGAAGAGGTTGAAAGTGACAGAGACTTTAAGGCAGCCATAGGACTCCTGTCAGGAAAAAAGGGGCAGGTCAGTGGCTCCCAGGTCTGGACTGCCAGTTGCCTCCAGACGTTATTTCTTCTCCCCAGTCACTCACTGTCTTCGGAGCCTCCTGCAAGTGGCCCACCCAGTGGTGGAGGTGGCCCCGGGGCCTGGGGCCTGCTGGGGCTTGAGCTGGGACCTGTGGGCAGAGGAGGGTGGTGGTGAGTCAGGACCTGGGACAGAGGGGGACGCTTGGGGGGCCAGCGCCCACAGACACGACCTGGGGTCCCAGAGCACTCACAGGCCTGAAGCTTGGCGTGGATGTGGCTCAGAGTGTGAAGGGGCTGGTCCAGGATGTCCCCCAGGGTCGAGTTAGCCATGGTCTCCAGGACCTTCAGTGTCAGGGCCAGCTCAGCCTCCAAGGCCACGGGGCGCTCCCACACCTGAGCAGAGGAGACGGAGATGGGTGAGAGCTGCCTGTGAGGCAGGAACAGGTGAGGAGGACTGAGGAAAGAACAGTCAAGGTAATAGGACTGGACACAGGTGAGGGGACACACCACTGTGGGTTTGTGAGGAGAAGAGGCCCAGGGGACTGGGTAGGAGGGCAAGGAGATGGGGACAAGTGAGAAGAGGAGGCGAAGGGGCCACCTAGGGAGCCAGAGGAGCGGGGCCAGGTGAGGGCAGGGCTGGGCCTGACTCTGCCAACTCACCTGCAGCTGCCTCAGGTCCCAGGTCCTGGGGAATGGGCGGGAGCTGCAGCTCCAGTTCCTCAGCAAGAGCGACTCCTCCTGGAGGGCAAGGGCAAGGGCAGGGTCAGCCCACAGCTGGAGGGCTGAGGTTAGACCCCTGCA
>PVJD01018619.1:0-13911 GCA_004026545.1 Mormoops blainvillei | reverse complement strand
TCACAGATCTGATTTTTCCTGGAACTTGAGTGGCAGCAAACTACCCAAATAATATCTGACTGACTGTGGGTTAGATAAAAAATATCTGATGAGTTTAACACAGTCCTGATATATAGTAAGGATTCAGAGTAGGGTAGGTGTTTACATATAACCTCATATAAGCCTCATAAAAACTCTTTAAGGTAGGCAATATTAACTTCATATTAACTCCACTTTCTCAAGAAAGAAATGGTAAAGGACATGATTCTCTCAAGATCACATAGACCAGTTCCCTGACAGTCAAAGTCTCTGCACAAACCATTAGAAACATCATCAAGTTTGTCCTAAGGTAGAGGTAAACCCATAAATACGCTGATCACATCATTAACATCTTATCTGTTATGGACTATTTTTGAATGAGTGTGGCAAAAGATGAGGAAATACATACCCTTTTGCTTTGGAACCTAAGATGTTCTAACTATCTTAAACAGGTTGAATGGTAAAAACTGAGTAGGAGTCGAAATGATCGTGATAATGTAGAGGACCTTTTAAATATGTCAATATTTTAAGTAGGAGGATTGTTTCATTCTGATTTATTTTTTAACAACATTTTTGTGAATGTTGTAACTTCTATTCTCAAGCTGCTTTAAGAGACACAATGCCCAACTTAATATATTAGATCATGAATGTTATCCTGATTATGTCAAGAGTACTAGATCCTCAACTACCAAAACAAAGTCTGAAAATATCAACTAAAATTAATAAATTAAAAGATGGACATATAAACATGTTATTTGGAAAGATGCTAGAAGATTCAGTTTGGGCATGATCCATCAGTTCTAGTAATCATTGATAAACATGCTGACTGTGTTATACTGCAGACACGATCCTTTAGCTTTCTACTACGCCAATTTACTGAATGTTACTGTTAAATACTGTTAAAAAGGGAGTTAGTTGGAAATTATTTGATCTGTGTCTTAGAAATCACTCTTTTCTCTCCAGCATTTCAAAAACCATCATCTTTGCAGGGATATATTCTAGCATTTCGTATAGGGTCAATGTCGACAATCTGTTGGATTCTAAACCACATATGGTTCCAAGAATCAATCAGGAAATAAAATCAGGGAACACAGCAGAGGGAAGTGAAAACTATGATAAACTATAAAATGTATGCCTCCTAAAAGTATTCAATAACTTTTTCTGGGCCAGTCTGTAGATTCCGGCCAGTTTTCTTTGTCTTAGAGCCTACCAGTCTGTGGCTTCTTATCAAAAGTACCATCGTTTGCTATCAACATCCTTTTTAAAATCAGTGTCAGCATCTGCTCCCGCTCCTACTGACTCCACAAGGTAGCCTACAGAGATTCGGTGAATTCTTTCACTCACGGAAAGTGTGCTGAGTCCCATCTATGTCCCTGGCACTTTACCAGCCGTCAGGGAAACAGCCCAGAGAACATAACATAGATCTTTGTTTCTAGTCTCATATCTGGGATGGAAAAGTAATCAGTGCCATCACCACACAAATAAATATATACTTACAAATCATAACATATGCTGTTTTACAGGGTGCTATGAAAAAATATAACAGGAGTATTGATCTATCTGAGATTGTCCTAGTCTTCAAGGGCATGTCTCTTCTAGCAGGAGACCTGAGCTCATTTAGATCCGTTACGTGCTGTCTCATAATATCTTCACCCATATAGATTTATAGTGCCCTGTAACCAATTTTCTTTTACTCTCCTATGGTGTGAAGATCATTCTACTTGACAGAGAAGACAAAAGCAAAACAAAAGTTGAGAGTGGTTGTTCCTCTATATTACTCATCAATATTGTAACGTGGGCCCTAATCAACACACAGTTCATTCATTGATCTTTTGCCTCCAATGCAGCTTTTTAAAAAGGCATTTCTGGCAGTCTTTTCATGCTCATTCTACTCTCAAATCAATTTGGATTTTAAACTTTATGACACAAATTTTAAAAAGCAGCTAAGTTTAGCAGAAAGATAAATCTTGGTTCAGATTTGAATTCTTAATAGAATACTAACAAGTCGTTTTATCAGAATCAACTTATTTCATCTCTTTGAGCCTCAGTTTCCTCATTTAAAAATGAGAGTAATAATTCTTATTTTGCTGTGCTGAGATAATGATGAGATTAGATCATGAAAGCAAAGTATCTCTTGCAATGCCGAGCACAGAGCAAGGACCCGCCAAACAACTGAGGGTTATTGTTTTTACAGGTCTGTGCTATATATAATGGGTGTCATCACCTGTACTGTAAGTTTCTTAGGGATGGACACAGAGCCCTTTACTTTCGTTCTCTCACACATTATATCTAAGCACAGGGTACCTGATAAATAGAGCAGGCGGGTGTGTTGACAATAACACTGGTGAAAACTTTAAAAGAATTCCATATTTGACAATATTCTTTAGTTTAATAGGAAAGAATAGCTTTTATCTTGTCAATATGAAATTGCAGGCTTTTTCTCCGGTTAAGTACACAGTTTGTTTACCACTAATTGTCACTTTAATGGCTTCCGATCCAATGAACAGTCACACGCTGTGTTGACAGTTTTATACTTCTATTCTGTCCCTGTTCTCACAGAATATGTACCGTGCACGATGAGGGCTTGTCTCCCTATACCAAACAATCCTCTGCCTAAATTTTTTACTGAATCAAAGTGTTCAGTTATTTTGATCCTGCTAAGCAAAGGTAAATGTCATCGAACTCCATTAAAACAAGGTATAGAAGAGAAAATCTAGTTCTATATATTTACAGCCTCTTTGTCCATGGCAACGAATTCCTAATTCTAGGTAGGTGTATCGAGAAAGAACAAACGGAGCTCGTACTATCCCAGTTATTTCAAAACTACTATAAACACGTAAAATGTTACAGGTGAGCTTCACTTTACAAAATCAGCAGGCAAACAACCTCCTTTTTATAAATCAGTTGAATTCTGGCAGTTTAGTCCAGCAAATATTTCTCTTGGGGTATCAGAATAAAACTATGTTCCACTTAAGAACCAAATTAAACTTGTCTGGGCCCGCAGCCTAATAATAGAGATAAGTCCCTTTTTTCCTCACCCCCTGCTGTACCATTTCTGCGATAATACCCTGGTGGAATGGGCACTGTGGCTGCTCTTCCCAGATGCTTTTGTATCCCTTTCATAGCTCCTGGCTGCCCACCTCTGGCTTCTGCACCCCTTTGTTTCTAGTGCCATATCTGTGGTTCCTTGCAGAGTCATACATTGCTAGCTTACCCTGCTACTATCAGACTTAAAATGCAATTTTAAATGTCATTTCTAAAAAAAGATTATACTTTAAAATTATATTCTATTTCAGTGTATAAATACACTTAACCTTCTAATCCAAAGACTATCCACACTGGCACCATAAAAAAGCCTCCCTCACCCACAAAATCACAGTAATCAAGCTCCATTGGTGACATGAACTAGAAGGTGTTTCTACACTGTGGCCTTTGAGACCAATGCTACAGATTCCTCAGGAGCCTCTGGATTTAAAGCTATCGAAAATCTATACACACAAACATACACTCATGTATTTTAACACTTAATTTACTCCAGTGCCTAGACCAGTGATCATCTTATAGAAGGCACTTAATACATGTTAGAGAAATTACAGAATGACCAAATGTGTAAGTAAATAAACTCATGATTTAAAAGATTTCTATCGAATACCTTCCACATGCCAGGGAGTGACCTAGCCTCTTAAGGACACCACGATCAGCAAAATGGTTCACAGACCCTACCCTTGCAGAGCTTACATTGGAGTGAGGCAGAAAGACAGACTCTCACTGTGTGAATGCACACATGGACCACCAAACGAATTCTGTGAGGGGATAATGGTTCATAGGGACGACAAAGATCCAGCATGGGACCCTGTAGCAAAGGCAGGAATGTGCAGGGCTCGACACCTGCCCCAGTGGGTCCTGAAGCAATGGATACCAATACATATGCACGCGTCATTGGTGTGTCAAGGATGGCCAATGTTCCCAGAAGTGTACATCAAGACAAGTGCCTTTACAAACAGAATTCTATTTTCAATCAATTCTTTAAAGTCACTGTATAGTGAACAGTCATGCAAAGTAAGGAATCATCTCTAATCAGTTTTGCAACTTATCTTTATTGTTTACTTACAGTAAGATGCAATGTGATTAAATAATAATATAGGGAACTGTTTGAGCCAAGAATGGGAGGAGAGCTCATAATGAGTTCCAGCAAAGACTGAGACAATTTGGCTCCCTCCCCAAGAGGCATCTTCTCCTCACTCTTTTGAAAGTGTGAGCTCCTGTACACTGTGGAATAACATGTTAGTATCGGCCTCAATATAAATGTTATTTTATAGAATTATGATATTTTTTGATGGAATAAAGAACCCAGTTTAATTTTATTAACTGTTTGCTTACTTTAGTAAAAATAGCATTTAGTGTGATGCTATGGGACATTAATTCAACTCCCTTGCAGCTGCACTGGCAAGTCTATAAACAATTTTCCTCACTCTTAGAATATTTCCTAAGTTCAACAGAGTCACATGATAGTTAAAGCAAGACACTATGAGTGCCATGCGCAGCAACAGCTATGCTGCTGCGGTAAGAGAATTGGTAAGGCAATTCTGCCATAAACACTGAAAAGAAATTATGGAAGTAGAAGATAGCAAACACAACATGATAACGAATGAACTTTACATCTGGAAACTATGTATCCTTGTTGCAATATTATCTCCTTACATTTTAGACCAGGGTTGTTCAGATATCTTGGTTCTAAAGCATGAAAACACACCCATCAATATGCTGTCAGTCTTCATGGAGGCTCTGGCTAAAAGCCTATTTTTGACATGTCAAAGGTAGACATTACTAATATCTGTAAGAATGAAACAATGTAGAAGAAAACCTTTAGCCCACTCTGACATCTTGATTTTAGGCTGCCTTGTATGGTCCTCTAGTGCCCCTATCCCTCACGGGGTCTTGAACCATGCAGGGCAGCATGTATGGCAGGAAGCGTAGTGTAGCACAGACGGCACGGGCATTAGAATCAGAAAACTCTGGTGTAAATTCTGCCTCGGCCAAAGAGGAGGTGTGCCACATTGAGCACTTAACACTTGTAATATAGCCTTCCTCATCTATGAAAGGAAATAAGAAAGCATACTTTGCAGGTTGTTAAGAGAGTTAAATGTAATTATACATGTAAACTTCCTTGCAAGGCCTCTAGGTAGGTGTTTATTATATACTAAAATATATATAACTAGAATACAAATACCTAGATAAATACAAAGTTGTCTTCATCTCACCACTAAGGAATGAAGTGTGGAGATTTGAACAATTACAATGACTCCTTGGGGTACACTTACCAAGTTCTTCCAGCTTTCTTCTTCTTACTGACTTCCAAGTTAGAGACTTGTTCAGGATCCTCCCAGCTTTAGAGGGATGTATTTGACTACTAATGTCCAGCTGTCCATAGCCTCTCACAGGTGACATCTACTCTTTCCTTCTGAATCCCATATACCTCCCAACCAGTCTCCATAAAGCTCCACTCTGAAATGTCACTTCATTATCTACAAACTCCAGTGAATCCCAAATGCCCATAGAAAGTGTTCCAATTCTGAGCTGAGACACTGAAGACCCTCCATTTTTAATATACACATGTGGATGGAATAGAAATAGAAACTCTATCATTAAAATGACCATCAAAATCTATTAATATAAACTATAAACCATAGCACAATATCTTATACCTAAAAGGATTGAGAATCAGTTATACAAACATACACCTAGTCAGTAGCAAATATCTTTGAACCTTTCTCTGCTAGAATTGCTAGCATGTCTCTAAAATATTCTGAGCAATTTGTTCTTTTATAATAACTAGAGGGGTTACGCTGTGCTGCATAGTAAGATAGTCTGAATAAAGTAGTGACTCATAGAGTCTCAGGTAGGTGGTATAGTACCAATAACAAGAGCAACCAATCAATGATGCCTGTCTCAGCCCAGTTCCCCCAGACAGACTAAGATGCCAACATCTTACTAGGAAGAGCAGAGGTCAAGGAAAAAGGCACTAAAGGAGAAAGAGAACCTAAAATGCAGTGTATACTGAACTGGCCACAGCCTTGTAGCAAGGTCCACGGATTGCTCGGGCTCCCTGGATGACTTTGTAGAAGCATGTAGGACCAATGAGCTTCCAAATAGTCTGGAGGAAAGGGATAGGAAATAATTTCTTTGCTTGCTCCCTCCTGGGTTCTTCCCCATTAATTGCTGACATTCACACCATGGAGAATGAATTCCCTAAATCCTGGTGGTGTCACCTGCCCCTTCAGCAAATGCTGAGGAAGCCGGATCCTGTGCCTTTCACTTTCGTGCTTTGAGGCAGGAGGTGGTAAAAGAAGGTAATGGACCCCGCAGACCTTCTGGAGGTGGTCACCGAAACGGTGAGTTTTACCACAGCAAGTAGCTAAACGAAGTCTATGCTGAGTCAGCCATAGGGTCCCTTCTGTGTCCCTTCAGATTTCAGTGGGCAACACTCATGAAAGATAAAGTGAGAAGAAGCGGATTGAACAGGAAAGTCTTCAGACCACTCAACAGGTCTGACACCTCTAAGTTAGGAGGGAAGGAAGCAGGACGGGGCCAGATAAGATGCAGGTTGCGATACAGGTCTGACAAAGCCTCAGCCAAACCCCGCA
This sequence comes from Mormoops blainvillei, assembly GCA_004026545.1. Taxonomy (NCBI): domain Eukaryota; kingdom Metazoa; phylum Chordata; class Mammalia; order Chiroptera; family Mormoopidae; genus Mormoops; species Mormoops blainvillei. Next base: position 7,249 of record PVJD01018619.1, on the reverse strand, counting down.
GAGGGCTCTGGAGCAAAGGCTGCCCGGTAGAGAAGACCCATATTAGGCAGAAGTGTCCAGACTCTTGTACCCAGTCCATGCTCAGCGATGTGTTAACAGCCACCTTGGAAATAGTGACCTTGGCCCAAATGCCATGGAAGACCCCAAAGGTGCTATAATTAGAGGCTGTTAGGTGTCTGCATGTCTCCCAACTTTAAAATAAGTTTTTTCTTGAAGCGAGATCCAATCAGGACTCTCCATAGCTTCCACACCCAGAGACCTCGCTTGCCTCAGAGCAGCTGGCTAAGCGAATTGAGAGTTTGAGGAGATTGATCTCCTAATTTTAAATTTAATACATGGTTTTCTTGTTTAAACTTCCTGATTTTCTTTAGCTAATCTGCCTGGCATCGTACACCCACTCAGTATGCTTCTTCATAGCAGTAAACTTGGCAGGAAAAAAAATGGCCAAAGTTATTTAGGGGCAGTTTCCATCGAGAGATATGCATAGGTCTCTATAACTAAAAACCCAAAAGTTTTTATTCTCTTTGGACCAGTTCAGCAGCACAGAGCAGGTGACAGATAGGAGAGTGTTCCAAGATGAGCAATGGTAATAACTATGGCAGTATTGATTGATGGAGAAAGGAAAAAAAATCCAATTCGTACAGCTGGTCTTCACAGTTTTTGAGAAAAACCAAAGAAATCCATATATACTTGGGTTGTAAAACACAGTTAGTAGAAATGCAAGAAATATAAGTCTATGCAATGGAATGAAGTTCCATTCAGAAAAATAAGTATTTTCCTTGCTGAATGGCAAGAAAAAAACTTCCTAACCTAGGAGAGACTTATGAAATTATATTTAAAAGTAGACTAGAAAGAAACCCAGGTCACAGTAAACAATTTTGTACCATCCCATAGGGGAATCAGCTTATTGAATTTTTTTCCCATTTCTTGTTTATCTCCTTCTGTGTCTATACCTCAACTTTCCAGAGACTTTATTAGTGCTCTTGGCAGCTCTGGGCACAAATGGATTACTAATGATTTCCCTATGGAAGGATCAAATATCCTTGGAGAGAAGGCTGAACTGAAATTTTTCAGGCAACTACCACATTCTCTCCTAACAGAGCAGCTGGTTTCCTGGAGAGAAGTACAGGAAGTCCCCAACCGAAGAGTAGGCTGTGTTCTAAAAGCTGCAGAGTAAAAACGCGTAATCCAGTTCCCCATGGAGAAACTTAACCATTAACGATGATTAACTGTCATTAGAGAATACTGCCTGGATCAAGTTTGTTTAACCTCTACGGTACCAGAGGTGCAGTGCTAATAGTATCAGTTGAAACAGCTCTAACCTCCCATTCACTTGCATCACTCCTGAGCACTTGCTGCTAGGGGCAAACACACTGCAAGCAAGCAGGGCATCAGAAAGACAAAGCTAGACATCGCTTCTTGCTAGAGCGATGAGAGCGAAGATTTTCTCAATTCTCACAGCAGCAGTAGGGCAAGAAGTAGAACAAGGAAGTGCATCCTGTTAATACCCAGGGATGGCTTGGTGGACATACAACTCACTTAGTCACACAGGGCTCTATGCTTAGAAAAACCCTGTCTTTGGTTTAATGGTCTGCCATCACCACCTTGAAATTCTTAATAGTTTCTGAACAAGGGGTCCCGCATTTTAATTTTGCGTTGGGTCCCACAAATCATGCAGGCAGTCCCGCTAATGCTATCTTAAAATTAACAAAGTGCTTTCTCATACATTACCCCACTTTATTGTAATATATGCGTGTGAGGTAGGTAAGGCAGGTTTTACTCTCTCTCTGTTTTACAGCTCTGTGAACAGAGGCTCAATGAAGATAAGACATTTGCTTCACAAATGCAAGGTAGAGCTGAGTCTAAATCCATGACTTCAGACTTCAAGGAAAGGGCTCTTTCCATGAGCCCACACTACCCCCAGATATCCTGAACTGTGGCTCAGTTACAGAACAATATAAAATAAGAAGTCAGGTGGGCGAGAATACCCTCGTATTCCCAGTAGTTCTACATTACTAATATAATTTCATCTCAAATTCTTTCTGTGTGACAAGATCTTGCTCTTTTTTGAAGAGATCAACTTCTTTCTTTTCTATTTGTTAACAGACATTAAAATCTGGCTATTGAATCCTTATCTAAACCCCACTTATCTCTGTGTGTAAGTGTCTTTTTCCCTAATTGGCAGGGTTATGTTTGAGTTTCTTATGTTTGTCTGACCCCTGTCAGTACACAGAAATGATCTCTGACCTTGCTGGCTGAGTGTGTGGGATTTCTGGGCAAATTTTTCTTAGATTTATACACTAAAAAGGGAGTTCTAATTAAGAATCCTGTGAGGCATAGCTGAAAAATGTTAAATAGCAGATGGTAAAGTGCATCTATCCCTGTTACAGGATACCTAGGATTGTCAGTGGAAGGAAAAGATTAGTGATGATAACATAATAGGTTATGGGGATTACAGAAACCTCTAGAAGACATACAACATGGCAGGAATGACCAGGGGTTTGTCACTTTGCATGACAGATCTTAAGATAAGAAATTTCTCAAGGCTTCCATCTATAGCTATAAAAACAGCTTTAAAGCCTCTAAGGATGAAAAAATATATTTTTTTCTCTCTAAGGAGCATAAAACATAAAGACTCATATTTAAGTTACCCAGAACTTCGGTCTTGAGGGAGAGTTATAGCCACCCCAATGGTGAATCTGACTGAGCTTCTGGGGAGAAAGACAAATGAGATAGTTACTCTAATGTACCATATAAAGGAGACAGAAAAAACATGATAAAAGATTATTTTGCAATGGTACCCTGTTTCTGAAAATTACTAAAGTAAATAATATGGTAGCTTAATCATATATTCTACACCCCAACCCATGTGGTACACGGTATAAAGAAAAAAGCAGAAACTCTTGACCCATACAGGTCTATGACAGATTCCAAGCTTACTTTTTCCATAGTTTTGTGGGCCTGGAAAATTTATTGAACCCCAATAAATCTTCCCTACTTTATAAGAAAAGGGGAAATAAGAACATCCATATTTGTTTGTGGAACATAATAAACATCCTTATCTCAAAGCGCTTGACACAAAGCATGTGGTCAAAAGGGGAAGCTGTTACTATTTATTCCTCTCCAGTGAAGCTGATAACACTTGGCATGTCCGGGAGACACTCTTTCCCTTCCTGCCTTGGTCCTTTATCCAGCTGCACAGAATCTACAGTTGCCAACGCCCAGGGCAACAGGCAGCTCCTCCATTTCCAGGTAAGAGAATCTTACAATCGGAATGGAAGTGAATGTAGTCCTTTTTTGTTTGTTCAATCTCGGGCACTCTCCCAACACCACCCCCCACACAAATACATGCATTTAAAATTATTCTGCTGCATCCTCCTTTATACCTGTCACTGTTTCTGATGCAACACTGCTGTGGCCAGACTCCAAGACCAAGTTTATTCTCAGAGGACCTGTTATGTGATGCACCGCTATGCGTTGCAAGAGGAGAAGCATTTTGATTTCTTTCTGCTTTCAACACAGAGTCATTTTGTGCAAGTTGCAATTAAACATTTACAATAATTTAAAAGCAGGAAAAGAGACACAGTTTTAAAGCAATTGTGATGTTGGCTTCGCAGGGTTTTTCTTTATATCTAAATATTTGTAAACATTCAGTGTTGATGTTTATATGGAAACTCTCTACAGAAGAAGAAAATACTCTATAGTTTTATAAAGAAACATTGAATTTTTTGTTATTGCCAAGTTATAAATAATATTTAAAACATTTAATAGAGTCTACAAATTTGAGTTTTTCATATTTGAATTGTCACAATAATTTTGATTTCTTTGTGCAGATGGTAACAATCAACATGCAATTTGTCTAAAAGTCTATCACCTCTTATCATAAACTAATGAAATGTGTAGAGCAATTGCTTGAGTCACTTTAGCAAGTTTTGCTAAATCTGTCTACCAAGAAAGCTGCCACACTCACTGTGTTCCTTGCTTCCACCCATACCTTGTAGTGTGCGATAGAAGATGTTTTCAATATGGGAAAGAAAGGCAATGTAGCTGAGACCTAAAGAAGGACATTGCCACATTAATAGTCAAAAGACATGGGTTCTTCTTCCTACCTGCTGAAGGCTGAATGTTTGTATAACCCCCAGATTCATAAGTTGAAACCCTAATGTCCAATGAGATAGTATTAGAAGGTGGGAGTTTGGTGCAGGGCGGGGGGTGATCCGGTCACAAACACAGAGCACTCATGAAGGGATCAGTGCTTTGATAAAAGAGGCCAAGGCACCTGAGAGCTCCCTCGCCCCTTCCACCACGCAAGTATAGAGCAAGAAGGCTGCGACTCGGAAGATGACCCTCACCCTGATCTCAGACTTCCAGCCTCCAGAACTGTGAGGAATAAATTTATGCTGTTCACAGGCCACCCAGTCTGTGGTATTTTGTTGTTAGCAGCCCAAATACAATAAGACACTACTTTTGAATTTCTTGGCATTTGACTGTAAACTAGTTACTTCACCTCTCTGAGCTGATTTTTCTTAATTTGAATCTCCAAATATGGCCAAAGTTAACTATGAGATATATACTAGTTATAGACTCCTGTGACCCACTTTTCCTGGAATATAATGTTGATGTAAAGGATATGTGCACACGCTACCTTTTCTTCTTACCTTGTCTTGCTTGCCGTATTATAAGGAAAAAAAAAAAACATTCTGTCAGAGTGAAATTTTAAACAATCATTAAAGAGACAAATAGGAGCAGCAAAATGGCTGAATTTGTTCTCCTTACTCCATATCAGTGAATTGTTCATTAATATCAGAGAACATCATGACCTTAAAAGGCATCCAGATCAAATGCCTCAGTTAGCAGATGAAAACTGAGACATGCAACATCTGCCCAAGGTTAACCACTTAAGCTGTGGCCAAGCCAGGACTAAAGCTCAGATTTCCTGACTCCAGTCCATTGTTATTACTGATTTGTAAGTGTGCCGGAATCTTAACAGTAATATGACAATGGGTGAAACTTGGAGAAATTTTATTCAAGTGAAATTTGAAGCCACATTGCTCATATTCTTATGTACTTTCCAGTAATTTCTGTCCCAACAGTACGCAGAAGTCAGGAAGAATGAGAAAGGCATGAATGATGAGAGGAAGCCTTGGGCCTTTCAAACCATGAGCTAATCCTGAATGTCAGAAATTTCTTATGGCCTCCATGGATGTTATAAAAAAAAACTACTTCTTTATTCAGTTTTTAGTAATAACCACAGCATTTATCAATTAACATGGTTGGAAGGAAAACTGATCTTTAAAAAGTAACTGCACTGAGATTGATACTGAAATCTATCATCAACTCGGTTTTGATAACATTTACTGATTGACCATAGTTTAGGAATACCTCTACTTCCTCTCTGTATCTCTCTCAAATTTCCTCTCTATTGCTTTGAAAATATGTATCTGGCCTCTCAGTCTTTGATTGATCTTTGGTAATTGGCCCTACATTACTCAGGATGTCACCTAAAATGTCTTGTGGGTGGATGGTACCCTTGGTTGAGATTCACCATCACAAGCAACCAACAAGAAATAAGGCAGCTGGTTTTGTTACATTGAGAACACCTGGAATTAAATCAGAGAGTGATTCCCACATGTCCCTCCAATCAGTGCCTTATTCATCCCTCAGGGGTTGAGATATCTGAAGGGCATTTTTAGCTTTCAAGAGATATAAAGGTGTACAAAAATTTATTTGAAATTAGCAGGTAAAAGATCACAATCCCTCCAGACACTGTCATTTGGTTTCGTTTAGAATCTTATACAACTTGTTTTGCTGGTGGCTGTTTCTTCTTCAGGTCATTTTATATAAGTTGTCTTCTCAGCTACTGATTACATAACTTAAATTTTTTTTAATGTATTTACCATATGCTACAGAAACTTATAGCTCCTCGCCGAAATCTGTTTTCCTCTTCTTCTTGGTCTCAATTTGAGTATGACATCTCTTCTGAGAATATGACCAACACAGATGCTGAAAGAAGGCCATCAATGGTCCATTAGAAAAGAAACACAGAAACCAACAGCCATGAGGAGTCAAGTAAAGGGACATTTCCCCCTTATTCTCAGGTTGCTTCTCAGTCCCCCAGTCAGAGGAGTCAAGTCTTGAGAAGAGACAAGGAGGAGGTCTGACCCCAAAACAAGCCCCCACCCCACAAAGAGAGAGAGAGAGAGAGAGAATAAAGAGATAAGGAGAGGTCCACACAAATATGATAAGTAAAAACTTTTAAAACAACAGGGAAAGTAATGCCATTAAATAAGTGTCTTAGCTGCACAGCTAAAGAAAACATCAGCAAAATGAAAACAGAACCGACCATATGGGAAAATATATTTGCCAATGATACCTCAGACAAGGGTTTGATCTCCCAAATATATAAAGAGCTCACATGACTCCACTTCAGGAAGACAAACAATCCAATTTTAAAATGGGCAAAGGACCTGATCAGACACTCCTCCAAGGAGGACATACAGAGGGTCCAGACGCATATGAAAGGATACTCAGCATCACTAGCCATCAGAGAGATGCAAATTAAAACCACAATGAGATACCACTTCACACCTGTCAGAATGGTCATCATAAACAAATCAACAAACAACAACTGCTGGCAAGATTGTAAAGAAAAGGCAACCCTAGTACACTGTTGGTGGGAATGCAGACTGGTGCCACCACTGTGGAAAACAGTTTGGAATTTCCTCAAAAAACTGAAAATGTAACTGTCTTTTGACCCAGCAATTCCACTGCTGGGATTATACCCTAAGAATCCTGAAACACGAATTCAAAAGAACCTATGCAACCCAATGTTCATAGCAGCACAATTTACAATAGCCAAGAATTGGGAGCAACCTAAGTGTCCAACAGTAACTGAGTGGATCAGAACACTATGGTACATTTACCCAATGGAATACTACTCAGCTGAAAGGAAGAAGGAGTTACTATGCTTCGCAACAGCATGGATGAAATTGAAGGGCATTATGCTAAGTGAAATAAGCCAGTTGAAAGACAGATACCATATGATCTCACCTGTAATTGGAACCTAATCAACAAAATAAACAAGCATGCAAAATATACCAGCAACATTGAAATAAAAAAAACAAACTGACAGTAACCAGAGGGGAGGAGGGAGGGGGACGACAGGGGAAAGGGAGGGGAAGGGTCATCAAGGAACATGTATAAAGGACTCATTGACAAAGCCAAACGGGGGAAGGATTGAGGGTGGGAG
>PVJD01018618.1:0-13915 GCA_004026545.1 Mormoops blainvillei | reverse complement strand
GGGAGGAAAGGAGGGAATAACTAGCATCCCCACCCTGAAAGAAAATGAGAAATGACCCATAGACGCATGAAGGGCCTGCCACATGATGTCCTCAACCCCTCCAGTGTAACTATGTGAGCTTAAAATGTTGCGATGAAAGCCGCTTTGTCAGACTTAATTTTGTCATTTATCTGTAGACTTTTCCTCACCCACAGATATTTCACTCCGTGCGGCAGTTGGACATGAAGCCTTCAGAGAAAACTCAATTATCAGGCAGAAAATAAATCTCTATGAAAAGGATCAAAATTAATTTTTAAAATATTAAATAAAAATGTTAGCAGTAATGATGACATGGGGACGTTATGACAGAGCTCTTAGGTTAAGAATGCAAGCCCTCATTTTTAATTCCTCATTCTATTTGACTCCTATTCCCCAAAATAAAAACCTGGGAGGCACCTCATTACAGCTTTTAGAATAGAGCAGACAGTACAGCAGACGCCTGGCATTCTAAGGGCTGCATCCCCAAACCTTTGCTAACAAAACACATCGAGACCTTCACGAATCTCCAAGTTCACACATGGCCCTGGGGCACATGTTTCTCTCCGTAAAGTACATACCTGACAGAGAGGAAAGAAGGTCAAAGTCCCTGGCTAGACGGTGGGCTCAGGTCTGCTCTGCAACTGAGGAGCTCAGTCCCCACTGTTATTATCTGAATTTGCGGCTCAGCAAAATCCCCCGCCGCAGGCCTCGTCAGAAGCCAGCGTCTGAAGGCCAAGGCTAGGCAAGTGTCGCGACATTCAGGCATCTCGCAGGGGCTGCTCGTGGTCCCACCCAGAGGCAATTTTCCTTTAATTTCTACACTGTTCTACCAAGCACGGCTGTTCTCCTTCTTAGCAGAATGCGAATGCAATGCAGCATAAGGGGCAGGGTACGGGGACTGGAAGACACAGAAAATGATGGCTCTGCAGGAAAGACAGGTGTCAGGGAACTACTGGACACACACACACACACAGAACATACACAAACCCCTCCACATACACACACCACACATATGCACACACAACACACACACACTCACCACACACATCACTCTCACACACACCACCCCCACACACATACCGGACACACACAGTACTCACACACCCCTCACACATACTCGCATTCTCACTGCCCACTCACACTCTCGCACACCACCCACGCACACCTGGTTAAGCTGGGCTCCTCGGCTGCCCACCAAGAACTTAGGGCAGTTACCTGCCTCCCTGGCTCAGGGACCACCTCTCTGCCGTTGTTCCATCTCCCTCCTGGCCTCTCTCCCTCCGTCCGCCCAGGTTTCATCTTTTCCCTCTATCTCACCAAAGGACACGAAATCCAGAGCTGACTGGGCTCGCAGGGTGAGGACTGTGGAGAAAGAGAGAGCTCACACTCTCCCCAAAGGGGCGGCCCCCACCCTGCTGTTCAGGGACTGTGGGCCTCAGCTTGCTGGACAGCCTGGTTTTTAAAAGAGGGGTTGGAAGTCTATGTGAAATTGCCCAGTTTTAAAACACTGGTAAATAAATTTTAAAATGTGAAAACACTGGTGGGGCCAAACAAAACAAATCCACAGGCTGTCGGTCTGCAGCGGCTTCCCCATGCTCCTGGGAGACCTGGTCTCCCCAAGCCAGGGCCTCATGAACAGTGGGTCCCAAGTTCTCACACACCGGCTCCGCTCAGGGTCCCTCTTAGCTCATCCCCTGAAATCCACCTGCTGGCAGGACACCGCACCCATCCCCACCCTACCCCCTTGGGCCTTTGGTACCTCCAGTGACCCAATGTGCCCCATCGGCTGTCCCCAGCTCTTCCTCCTGCTCTGTCCCCAGCTCCTCCAGCTGTCTGGACCTTGTCCCGTGTCCCCCATTGCTCTCGAGTGCTCCCCCTGGGCCTCCTTGTCCAGACCCAGGGAGCCATCAGCCCTGAGTGGCTGACCACCTAGTCTATGTCCTGGGCATTTCCTTCAGCCTTTGGCATATGCATCCCAGATGAACAGGAGACGTTTGCATGAGCGAGTGCACAAACGGGCAGGTGAAGGGAGCATCTACTGAACTACCTGGACTAGACTCCTACGAGCCCATGAACTGCCTCCAGCATCAACCCCCCCCCCCAACCTCTGAACAGGTAGCACCCAAACTTGTGTTCTTTAGACTCACCCAGGGGGTTTGTTAAAAATGCAGGTTTCTGAGGCTCATGCATGCCAAGATTCTGAGTTTGTGGTGAGGGGTCCCAAATGTCCTCTCTCTTTCTGTTTTTGGTACAGGTATCTTAACAAACTCCCTGGGTCGCTCGGATCAAGGTGCTCAGGGGACCACGTTTTGGCAAGGCTGTGCAGAACCGCGGCCTTTCCGAGACGTGAAGCTGAAGGTATCTCCCCTGCTTCAGTGGCTCCCTGTGCCTTCAAGGTAGAATGTGGAGGTGGCCTTGGCCTTTGTCCACTTTCACCCTCAAGGATGAAGCTCAGATGTTACCTTCTCTGGGAGTCTTCCCTGACCTCCAGGTTGGCTTAGCTTCTTGTCCTCTATCCTCCGATATCCCCCTGCCATAAATTATCTCTAATTCATTTTATTTAGCAAACATACATACAGTGATTACTATATGCCAGGCACTATTCTGAGTGTTTTATAAATATCAGTTTACCTAATCCTATACTGACCCTATGAAACAGGAAGTCTCATTGTATCCCTTTTACAGATGAGGAAACTGAGGCACGGAGAGGGGAAATAGTGTGCCGCACACCTGGTAAGCAGAGGCCATGGATCTGACCCAGGCAGTCTGGCTCCGGAGCCCATGTTCTTTCTCATGTCCTCATGCTGCCACCTCTTACCTGTCCTGGCACTTAGCACACTGTGTTCCAGGTGTCTGCTCCTGGCTCTCCACTACACGGAGAGCTCCTGCAGCCCCGGAGAGACTAAGCTCTCAGTCCAGGGCCTGGCAAACAGTGGAAACGCAAGGAACCTTTGCTGGAGGACAAATCTGTGCATGTGCAGGACACCGCGTCGGCAAAGAACATGACAGTTATAAAACCTCAGAATCTGAAGAGGCTTTAAATGGGATCAGGTGCAACGACCTGCCTACTAGTCTACTCTTCATAGAGCGACAGTCTGGAGGTGGCACACCACCCATTCCATCTCTGCGTGACACTGACGCTTGACTGAGATGTATCTCCATGGTCCCCCAGAACAGGTCCGACTCCTCCTGAAGACAGGGCTCTTCAGATACTGAAGAAGTGGCTTTCACTTCTGCAGGGCAACCCTGCCCTCTTCTGCCTGGGGATCTGCATCTCCAGTCCACCTTCGACATGTCCCTTGGAACCTGCTGTGGCCAACTGGGGCCCTGCCCAAGAAGGTGATCTCCAGGTACAGGTGCCATGTGCCCAGTTTAGATTATGCCCTACCATCGCCAATGAACTCTGATAAAAAAACAAATAAATGTATGATATATTTCAAAAGCTCCCCCCACCCAACCCGCAATAGTAGCATAAGCTTTGGCAGCCTTTGGAACACCAAGAGCCCTGGTTTCTGAGGACGGTGCCTTGTCATGGGACTCTGTACTGTTGCTTAAAAGGTTTGTGCTGCCCTAGTCAGTATGGCTCAGTCATAATCCTGTAAACCAAAAGGTCGCAGGTTAGATTCCCAGTCAGGGCACATGACTAGGTAGCAGGTTTGGTCCCTGGTTGGGGCCCATAGGAAAGGCAACCCATCAATGTTTCTCTCTTACATCAGTGTTTCTCTCCCTCTCTTTCTCCCTCCCTTTCCCGCTCTCTAAAATTAATGGGCAGGTCCTTGGATGAGGATTTTTAAAAAAAGGATTTATGCTAATTATGCTTTCAGAGCTGAAGTGTTTCCAACAAGGTTTCCGTTGCAAAGCAACAACCATGATTACAACAGCAACAATTAACTCCATTTTACAGAAGAAGAAATAGAGAATAGAGGCTCTGGAAGTCAAACTTGCCCAAGGGCACACGACTGCTAAGGGGCAGGACGCCAGGGCTGTGATTCCAGAGCCTGCCTGCTCCTGCCCCGCTGCCATTTTGGGAACGCCGGCTGGAACTCAGTGAAATGAGCACAAAGTAAGCGCTAAGGGAAGGCTGCGTCGAGCAGGAAAATGGACGATTACCGACGAGCAGAAAAACGAAAAACAACTAATCATTTACGAGTCTTCACATCCCCACGGTCTTTCTCTTTTGCACTAAATAAGTTCCTTAATTTGAGATGTTATTCTTCCCCTTATACTCATTTTAACTGGAATAACTAAAGATATTTATGCCTACTTGTTCCCTTCTACAATTTAAATATCAGGAATTTCAGAATGTGCCTATTTCGAAACACAAAAACATCAAGGACTTGAAAATACAAATCGTTCCTGGAGTGAACGATTTTCATTAAAGGCTATTAGCAAATAGCAAGTTATTAGTACCATTTAAAATAAACATATTTTGAGAAACTATGAACTGCATCTTAACCTTTTTTGATCCTTTCTCTACAACCTCTACCCCCGCAGTGTAGAGAAATGCCCAACACACGTAAGCACTTAATAAATACGTGTGGGTTCACGGACATTCTTTCTGTATCAAGAGAAAGAAAAATGCTTATTTAAATACCCTGATTTTTAAAATTGTAACCTGGGTCATAACTGTCTCATATTCAAAACATCACAAAACAAAATTACCAACAAGACAAAATATATGATCATTACAGAAACCAAATAAATAAAACTGTGGTGTTTACTTAAAGCATGAGAAAACCAGATTATATCCGATTGTCTCAAATATATTCCCTAAAACAATTATACGTGCTAACTTAGTATTCAAAAATTAGTAAAAAAAAAAAAAAAAGTGAAGAAAAAGCCCGTATATTTCAGGGTAGGAGTGAAAACACAAGTATTACCCCAGCATATACCTTTGTATCATGAATTAGTGAAGTTTCTAACACCACAAAAATTAGCAACCAACAAAGCAATTAAAGAAATAAAGCAAATAAGCAATTGTCCACAGAAACGGGGAAATCCCAAAATTACATTTTACCTAGAAGCAGAAGAGCAGTAAAAGCATCCATATCGTAACTTCTTTCTGAACTCCAACGTATCCAAGAAGAAAAGAGCTCAGACCTAAGCGGGCTAATTTACCCTGCAAAATTTTCCTTTCAAAAAGTATGGCTGAAAATTGGCTCTCCTAAAACAGAAGGGACTTTCACAAGAGTTATATAAGCAAAACACACAGGCCAATTCAGTGACGTGGAAACCACCTCATGCAAAAGAAACGCAGCAAACACAAGTAACCCCCATTCACGTCTCAGATCCTGTCAGCTTCTCAGGATAAAAATCAAGGCTGACTGTAACCTCCTAGCTCTCCAACCGGAGGATGGAAAATTTTTAATGAAAAGTTATGAACAATTAAATGACAGAGTGTCCTAACACACTTTGTGGAAAGGATTCATATTTTATGGTTCGTTAACCATCTGGAGTATCTTTAAACTTCCTACATCCACCTTCTCTTGACCGCTTTTCCAATTATGGAAGGGCAAAATGAGTATTTTAAATTCTCGTCATTGTTAGAAACAGGCTGTCAAATGCACCAGATGCGTGCATGGAGTCTGTCACAAACTGGAGGTGGATCAGGGAAACTTGCTCAAAGCCTCCTCTCTTCAAACCACTCATTCCAAATGCCAAGTCTTTTCCACGTTTCTCAGTGCACTGGGAACATCCCACTCGCCGAGCCACCTGCTCATCTTTCCATCATTCAAACTGTGGCAGAAACACCACCTCCTCACAGAGCCATCCTCAGTGGGGAGGGGTACCAAGCACTTGTCTCCTACCCATCAAGGTGAGGGGATAAATGGAGGGGAGGCAGGCATCAACAAAAACACCGTTCCCAGCTGGCACAGACATTTTGTCCACTTCAAGTATCAGCTCCAGAAGGAAAGGGAGCCAGGGTTAGCCTGCTTTTTGGAGCAGCAGGAGATTCATTCATTCACCTAACAAGCATTCATGAAACACCTGCTGTGTGTTGGGCAGTGCAGTTCCTCAGGTACAGAGTGGGGAAACAGGACGTGGTTCCTGCTCTCAGAGAGCAGACAGTCTTGTAGGAATAAGAGACATAAGAACTGAAAATTATGATACTGCACGGTTAGCGCAAAGAGGGGAGCAGGTTCAGCACATTCAGGTTGCACATCAGTGAAGCCCCAGGCTCAGCTGGGGGTCATGGGAGGTTCCTGGAGTGAACCAGGTGGAGGAGAGCCCTCCAGGCAGAGGGGCTGGTGGGATCCGGGCACAGACAACAGACTGGATATGGAGAGAATGCCAAGCCACTGGGTAATGCTGTGTCATGTCCATGATGAGAGGCCACAGGATGGCAAAGGGCCTCTGAGACCATATGGTCTGAGGCCACCCTGCAGGGTTACAACCGAGGGGGTTGTAGGGCCAGATCAGCGTTTGAGGATGGCCACACTTCGGGGAGGGAGCAATGCAGTGCACAGATACGGACGCGGTCTGTGCACAGGCTCCCAGTGAAGGTCAAAGTGCTAGGCGGTGAGCTCCGCGGCCTGGCTTCGTCAGCCGCGCTCCTGCCTCGCCACACGTGATTTCCCATGCCTAGCCCCTGCTGCCCAGGGGGTGAGTTTTAGACCCACTGCCCCTATCCTCCCTAACAACCCCAGCCCCCATTGCTCATTGAACGTAAGCTAGAGACCTAACCTTCAAAGACCCAGCCAGAGGGCCAAACGCCTCTGCTCTGTGTGGCTCGGCATGACGAGAAACAAGCTGGGCCACTCGGTGTCTTGTCTTGGGAATCTAACCGTCCAGGAATAACCAGGCACTTAAGGAATGTGTGCTGACGCCAGAAGACGGGTCACAAGGCCTGGTGAGCGCTCTTGTTCCTCGTGACCAAGAAAGACACCCAGAACAACGGTTCAGTGGTTTAGGATTCCTGCTCCCAGCCACCCGCCATTCGCACCCATAACAAGAGGACTCGTTGTTTTAAACCCCACCGTTCGCTTGGACAACAGAGGCCCTGGGCCTGCGTGTTTGTCTGGAAGGCTCTCTGTTTCAGGGTGGGGCCCCTCCTCTCCCCTCCCCTCCCCTCCCCTCCCCTCCCGGATACTCACAGAATTGCAGGCTGAGGCTCAGGAAGGCCAGCAGCGCAGCGAGGGCCAGCAGCAGCAAGAAGCGATTGCGGAAAAGCATTATTAGTTGTTCTCTCTCCTCTTCATGGTTTCACCTCAAATCGGGAACACGCCCTGTGAATAAAGCGGAGGCCATACACATGTGTTCTGAGGTGGAAAACCAAGTTTGTCAACTGAAAATAATCCAATTAGCCCAGGCCCCTGGCAGGCAAGCACGAATCCCAGTGGGAAAACGGCAGCAAGCGCGGCTACGTCTTTGCCCCCAGATGAGGCCTGTCAAGAATGTGTCTGTCAAGGCAGTGAGAGGACAGCAGTTAGTGAATGATTCATTTATCTGATATTGACAGGGAATGACATACTTTACAGCATGACCTTTCCAAAGGAAAACATGAAGGACCTTTATTGAGCATTTACAGTGTGCCGGACAACGGAGTGTTTCCTGGGGCCAGCTCACGCTCACCCTGTCTGACCCCCAGCTTCTAAAGTCTCCAACTTTTTTGGATGAACGTTTTGTGAAGATGGCTCCAGTCTTCTTTATTTTTGACATTAACCTCAATGTCAATCACTGCTGTGCGTCCCACAGCAACATTGTTCGTTAGGGACAGCTGGGCTGTGCCAGTGGACTTGTTCCTACACTAAGTAGCCCCCTCTAGTGGGGAGAGACCTTTCCCCATCCTGACCATTGAGCTATTTCAGCTGCATCCATGGGTCTTCCTGCAGCCCCACCCACTCATTCTAACGTCCTCTAACCACTTCAGAACTGTGTAAAAGGAGTTAAAAAATGTTTAATAAGGCCCTAAATGACCTTCTGTGAAAAAAAGTGAATGCATTCTATAGGTTTTATCCCTTCATTCTTAGACACCAACTTTCTTTCCTGGCCTCACTGGCACTGGAAATAGAGCTAGAAAATCATTCCCTCTTCAGAAAAAGATCCTCAACTAGAATAAAATTAAAACAGTCATTTCCAACTGGGTTTTATCAACATCATCTTTTCCTCTTTCAGATACAATCTCCTTCAGAGTCCAGATAGATTTGATCAAGTAAAAGTTCATCTGCTGATGTGGTGAGTATACAACTTTGTGAGCACACTAAAAACTACTAAACTGCACACTGAGTAAATTGTATGCTATGTGAATTCTTTTTTTTTTTTTTTTTTTTTTTAAAGCACCTACCCGTAGGGCATGAAGCAGCAGCCGGAGCCCTGGAGTCCCTTGGTCCCCACCCCCACCCCTACGAGGACCCTGCAAAGGAGTGTGAGAACCATTCCTTTAAGGGATAGGTCAGACTTTCTGCCAATAGAGAACATTTGCTAAAAGACTGATGGAAATACATGTGTACCTCACAACTGAGCCTAGACACCTGGCAACCAACATCTCTGTTGACAAATAGATCCCCATTTTATACCTTCAAAGGAACACTTCTTTCCCTTGGCTCACTGCCCTTCACCAAGGGCCAGTGCCTAGTGTCCTAAAACACCTGCACCTCTTCCTGGGACACGTACCCCCTTGCCCTGGTGGCGTCTCTTGCTCCCGCACCTCAGAGACCAGACCTGCCTCTCGGTCACTCTGCACTTGGGCGTGGAAGGTCAGGGCCTTTCTCCTGGTGCCCTTTCTCCAGGTCTGGCCTCTCAGCCGCTTCCTGTCTCCAGCCATTTGGGGGATTTTCCATCACACTTCCTGGCAAGTGCAGCTATTAGAACTACTATGTCTGTGCAGTTTGGCTTTATCTGACACTGTTTTTTCATGGGAGGATGAACCACGAGATGGTTCCAAGTTGTCTTCATGTGGGCATTAGGTGGAAGCAACTGCTACTGGGCTGAGTTAACTCTCAGGCTTATAGCACGGCAGGGCTGCTGCAGTGATGACCCCGAATTTAATTCATGCCTTTTTGGATCAATGGCCTTGTATTGTCTCCTCCTATATTGACTCTAAGCTTGGAATAGGTACTGGCTTTGGCCAACGGGACAATAGCAAATGAGCTGCAAGCAGAGGCCTGAAAAATCCTCATGTATTGGGGTCTGTCCTCTTTGCTGCTTTTGGAACTCTAAGACCACCGTATGAAGATGCCCGGCTAGTGGCTGGTGGATGACAGACCACGTGCAGCCAAGGCGGCAAACGAGCAGCCTGCCAATCACCCTACGTGAGCAAGGTCCTCCATGACCGTCCAGTGCAGCCACGCCACCTGTAGATGGCTATCAGGAGGGTCAGTCCAGACTAAAAGAATCGCAAGGCCAACCCACATATCACACGCAAACATGATGGTTGCTGTCCGAAGCCACTACATCTCGGGAGCTTGATACAAACCAAAAGAAAACTGATACAATAAAGAGGAAATGCCTTGTGTGTTTACTAGGACTCGTAAGCCAGGGCCTGGAGCTCCATATCCTCAGCTCAGGCACCACATGCAAAGCTCCAAGTTGTCTACATTCTTCAGTGTGCTGAGTGCTATTCGGGAAAGGGGCTATATTTAGCTCTAGATTTAAAACACTGAGGATATGTGGGTTAACCAGATGGCTGGGTTCACGTGACTGCCTGACTGCTTTTAGTGTTCAGGGCTCTG
Organism: Mormoops blainvillei; assembly: GCA_004026545.1. Lineage (NCBI taxonomy): Eukaryota > Metazoa > Chordata > Mammalia > Chiroptera > Mormoopidae > Mormoops > Mormoops blainvillei. The sequence continues at coordinate 4,226 of PVJD01018618.1, read as the reverse complement.
ACAGCTCTGCGTATGTGATGCTGTTCATTTGATGACACAGGCTGCAGTCTGGGGGCACTCACTCTTTCCCCTTGCCACTGTCTGGGTTCCTGTAACCTCTCCCTGCTGACTCTCCTTTGGCAGCTGCCAAATGCCAGGTAATGATCAGTTTCGTTACCTCCACTTGCGCTAGGGACCAGAGTGGTGTGATCACAGCTCTGGAAGTGCGCACACAGCCTAGGGGGTGGGGCGGGGGACGACGACGACACTGAGCACCGCAATATACGGGTCTTCTTCTGGAGCCTATTTCCTTAGAAAACTTGGAGAGGAAGGTCATGCTGCGTTTTTAATTTCTTAAAAATGACTATAATGATGACCTAAGCCAAAATTCACATGGATTGGAAGATATCTGTTTTTGCAGCTGGCGCTAGGACTCCATCCAATGTTTGTGTGTGCACCCACGTTCATGTCCAACGGGGGGACTGGGGTACACGGTTCTGCCCTGGGGTGTGTCTTCACTGGGGACACTTCCATAGTGAAAGAGTCCGAGAGGAGCCCTAACACAGCGGAAAGGGCACTGGTAGATTTGTGCTAGTTCCCTGTCCTGCCGCTTGTTTTCTGTGTGCCCTCCTCACAACGAACTGACTGCACTTCTCTGAGTCCAGGATACAGTTTTTAAATAAGAAGGAGGCTAAGAGCACAAAGCAGGTGGGTGGTGAGGAACAACTGTTGCCATTTGCGGAGCAGCAGCACAGAGTCACCATGCAGTGTTGGCCTCCCTGTTCTGCAGGAATCGCACAGACCCTGCACCCTCATCGAAACACAAAGATTCGCCCTTTGGCCTGAGCTGCTGCTTCTGCTCTGTCCTGTGGTTCCTCTTCCAAATCCTGGCCACTAGCCACTTCCCTCCTCGCCGGCCCAGCCCCAACCGTTAGGGCAGGCAGCCCCGTGTGCAGCCCGCTCCTGGCGAGTCTCCCGAGGGGCTGACTCAGCTGTGGTACCCCCACCTCGCCACAGGTTTTCCGCCTGGAACATTTGCGTCAGTTTCTGTTGGGCCCCATCCTAGAAAGACGAGATTACCAGCCAATGGGCGCTCTCCACCTCTGCGGCCCAAGCTCCAGCCCCACTCTCCACGGACCCGTTTCTCTTTTTCCATCTCTAGCAAGGAGGCTCATGCAGCCACTCAAAAAGTCACACAATCCGTGGGTCCCTTCTGGTCGACTTCCTGCATATTCCTTCCAAGGGAGTCTATACCCCACTGGGGGCGGCTGCAGCACCTCCGGATACTCCATCAGACTTGTCCAAGTTATGCAAAGTGACAGCCAGGTCTCTGGGCCCACAGAAGAAACCCCACAGCCTACTTCACAGCCCAGAAAATAAAGTTCCTGGGAAGATTCACTGCTACCTCAGCAGGCCGAGACACTGTGGGGCCATGCCCTGCTACTGCACAGCTCCCACATCTCCTAATCCCCAAACTTCGCCTTCCACGCAAAAGGGTCTCTAGGCTCAACGGGGCGTCATGACCAAATCCAAGTCCTATAAATATTTCAGTGGAAACAACTGTTTTGTGGTCAAGGCTAAACATATAACAGTGGCCAGTCATCAGATGTCCGCTGGGCACAGACTTAGTCCTCCGCGCTAATAAGCCCACGCGGTAAAAAGATCTTAAATCCAGAAATAAATTAGTTACTCTGATTCCTAACAAAACAGCAAACAACAAAACAAGCAAAACCCAGCCAACTCTAATTCAACTTTATAGCAGATTTGAGCAGTAAAACATTTTAAAATATAATTTTGAAAAAAAGGTACTAGTTAACAGGCACTTCCCACTATGTTATGGTAAATACCATTTCTGAATGAAGAGAAAGAAGGAACACGTCAAAGGCATTTTTACAAGCTACCGTTCTACCATCAGAGATTTTCAAAGTTCAAGCCCTGGCCTGACTTTTACCTTGTAAGAGCTAGAAATGTCACATCTCGTGACTCTGGTCTTGGGGTCTTCTTTAATGTACACAGAATTTAGGGTTTTAAATATGACCGTAACTGCTTGGAAAAAAATGTGCATCCAATTATCTCTCATTTGTGTAGTTAAAATACCATTTCCAAGATAGAAAGATGGTATTAAAGAAAACACTTTAGATGTATTATGTACTTTGATTTCTTTTTTCTTCGTCCTAATCATTTTGGCCTAAGTAAATACAGTATTATAATTAAAAAAAAAACAAACCCTCAGGTCTATAATTGTGAACTAAATATGAACCAAGCAGAGATAAAAGCTTTATCTTAATAGTCCTCCCTGTCCAAGGTTACCTCAAAATAGAGTATAATTGCAAAATCAGAGATGCCTGGTTAAGAATAAGCCAACCTGAAAGTCTGACGAATGACAGACTCCAGAACCTCCTGAGAACCCCAGGCTTTGGGACAGGCACCAAGGGGGCTGTGGCCTCCCAGTAGTTATTCACATTCCAGTTGTTCAAATCCCAGCTCATTTGCAGCCTCAGTTCTAAAGGTTGAAACCAACTTGCTCATCTAGTCAATCAGTCAATTCGAAACAACATATTTTCCAAGAGCCAATCTATGTCGGGCACCATCTGAAGTGCTGAGGACACAGGCCACAGTTTCTGCTATCTTGAAGCTCATGGCTGAAATGTACAAAAGTATTTATGGTAAAAATGGTATGAAGCCTAGGAACTGCTTTAAACTATTGAGAGGGGGTTTGAGGAGGAATTAATGAAACAAGATTGGCAAAATGTTGACAATTGTTGAAGCTGAGTGATAGATCCCTGGGGGTGTTATATGATCCTCTCTGCTTTTGTGTACATTTGAAATTAGAAGTTTTTTAGAAAGGTGTAAAAAGAAAGGAAGCTCACAGCCTGATCAGTGGAAAAATGAGTGAATATTGGGTTGGCCAAAAAGTTTATTTAGTTTTTTTCTGTATGATGGCTCTAGTGGTGCTTAATTGTCTTTAACTTCATTTGAAACAATTTCATTAGGTTGTATTGTGACAGTTGTCACGTCAGCATGCATTTCAAAAAAATCTTATCAAAACTGGTGAATTTTTATGCAGTCATTTTTAATATTGAAAATGGAAGAAAACATGCATTTTGGGCATATCATGCTTTATTATTTCAAAAAAGGTAAAAATGCTACTGAAACGCCAAAAAAAAAAAATTTGTGCAGTGTATGGAGAAGGTGCTGTGACTGATCGAACGTGTCAAAAGTGGTGTGCAAAGTTTCTTGTACTACTGACATTTTGGCCAAATAATCTTTGCTGTGGGGCTGTCTTCTGTACTGAAAGATGTTTAGCAGCACCCCTGGCTTCTACCCACTAGAAGCCAATAGCAGGAGGCAGCCGACATAGTCGAAATATCCAAATCAATAAAATTATTGGTGAAAATTAAAAAAAAAGTGTCATTTATTTTACAGAAAAAATGGGGCTTTTTGGCCAACCCATAAATAGACCATTAGGCCATATGAAACCAGTGCCAATGGGGAAGTGTGATGGGGAGGGGAGGAGGCCTACCCTGGCCCAGAGAGGGTGGGTAGGTTTCCTCCGGGAGGCTCAGCCAGAGCTCAGTCTTGGAAAGTGGACTGGAGCTGCTGCATGTGTAACTGCATTTTATGAAAACAGAATGACCCACAGAAACAGCACGAAGTAAGACTGTATTGCTGTACTGCCTGTTGGGCACAGGAGGAGAGTTTGCACCGTTCGTGAATGGGAGGAGCCAGAGAAGCGAGGCAGCTGCACCTGCATTCAGTCTGCTGCGTCTGGAGGAAGATGGCTGCCCAGAGGTTCCACAGCGGCTGCGCAGGGGAGCCCCCACCTTGTCTGGGTCTGTTTCCCCATGGGAAGGGTTTGCCTGTGGCCTGGCTCCCACAGACAGGTGAACTGCAAAAGTGTCATTCCCAGTCGATGTGTGCAAAAGTGCTTATAATCATGGGCCTGTTTCCCTGCAGCAGCTCCCTATGGCTGTCGGAGAAAAGTGCATCAGGTCCTTTCAGGACTCTTGGTCTTTGGGGTACGACACGACTTGAGTTAGGAAAGGAGAAAAATCCCCTGGATCCATGCAGGATTAATTTATTCAGAAAGGCAGTGGAAAAATAGTCAACGTGCAAGAGTCTCGTGAAGAAAATGAAGGAGAACCACAGAACATGCCAGAGGCTGAGGAAGACTGCCCTTCGGAAGAGACACCACAGGAGGCAGAAGGAAACCCTCGGCCTCTCGAAGGTGGTGCGAGCCAGGAAGC
>PVJD01018617.1:0-13916 GCA_004026545.1 Mormoops blainvillei | reverse complement strand
TCCTTCAGCCTTCAGGCCTGCTACTGAAGAACTGGTTTTGGACTGGACAGCGAGTCCACAGTTCACCAGGTGCATGATGGGCTCAGCATTTGCTCATCAATTTATGGTCTTTCAAGCTTTGAGTATGCAGGCAAGGAGGTCTGAGGCAGGCTGTAGACATGGGGAAATGAATTAGTGTTACTTGAGTAATCTATGAAATAGGTTGCTGCCATCTGTGGAAGCCTACTTCAGAGAGGAAGTCTTCTGTACCTCCTTTTATCGCAGGACATTGTAAACTGGAAACAGTGGGTGCTTCCCCAAAATGATCACGCCTTTTTCCAGTCTCTTATTCCCTTCTGAGAGCTTGTCTGAGCATACCACATGTCAGCATGTATGCAAAACAACATTATGGGGAAAAGGGACTTGATGAATCATAAAATCTCACATAGCACTGGGGAAAATCCAGCATAAATGGGCTTTGGATAAAATAAATGCCACCCCCCCCCAATAAATGATGCATGACATTGCCTGAAAATTAAGGCATGGTCACAGGAAATTTTAGACTCCCAGGTGGCTCACCCTCTGTTTCTTTTCAACTGGTCCTCACAAAACTTGTGCAATAGTGATATCACTCACCACCAAACTCAGGTGGCATCTGAACTCAGCCTTCTGCTGAAAAGTAGACTGGGAAGTTGAGTCACTGGGTATTTGAAGGCAAGGCCCATGTTATGTTTACCCTGCAGCTCTAGCACCTAATATAGGATTGGGACACAAGAGGTCTCTGAAAGTGTTTTTTGCATGCTTCTAAATGGGGAGGAGAGCTGCTTCCAAGACAGTTAAGACCCACTGGCATACTTCTTCCCTTCCTGATTTAAGGGGTTAAGTGTGTGCAGATGGAGAAGAATTTGGGTTTCCCAGATTTTTCAAGGATGTAATGAAGTGGGATTTGAAACCAGACAGGATGGAGTTTAGTTGTCAGCTCTGAAATATAATAAGCATGTGATTTCTGAGCCCTGGCTTTTCACCATTGAGATGATTGTAATAATACTAATATTTACAACAACAACACGATAATCATTATGATCAATTATAATTATTATTTCAAAGACTGAACTAATAATAATGCATACAGAGTGACCAGAATGCAATAGACATGCCCAAATGTTTGTTTTCACTCATTCTGTCCCCAACCCTTCAGGGATTGGGCCTGATTCTACTAGTCCAACTTTTTGCTCCAACATCAAGATCCATTCCAACCTTGTAGGTATGTGACATTTTACCTCTAACAGGCATCTTTTCAGCAGGACAGGTGTGGGTATCCTTTTAATCCAGATCTATTTTATATGGTTTAAAATTTCATTAAAGGGTTGAGGAAAAGGCACGCATATTCACAGCCACAGTTCACATAAATAACTCTACTAAACCACAGGCTGTGAGTTGCTGTCAGAGCTTCCCATCCCCTCTTCCCTTACAAAAATTAACAGCATGCCGTGAACTTTCATACGTTTTCTTATTTGACATTCACAATAGCCTTGGGAGGAAGTTTGAACTAGACATATTATCACTACTTTCCAAATGAGAAAATGGAATCTCAAAAAGGCAGACGTAATAAAAAGAAAAAATCAAAGTACATTGAGCCTGGAGGGTATCTTGGTAATCATGTGGCATAATTCCTTCATTTTATGATTGGGAAATGAAACTAGGATCAGGGAGTGACTTGCCCAAGGACACATGGTCATTGGTAGAACTGGGATTGAAACCAATTTGTCTTGATTCTCAGTTTGGTGTTTTCTCCTTTGGTTATATCAGGTCTCGAATGTAGATTTGCTTGATAACAAACTGCTTATACCCACCCCGCCCTGCCTAATACCACCACCTATAAAATATAGGCTCCTCATGAACTTAGTTCCCCTCCTGTTGAGACAAAGAGTAGCTAGTTGGTTGAAAAAATAATAATGAGACCAACAATAAGAACTCAGTTTTATCAACTGGGTTTTTCAAGATGGTGCCCAGCTCCTACTTATAGGACTAGGTAAGTTGAGAAACTTGCCCATCAGAGAGCCTGGTGGAAGGAGAATGCCAGGGATGAGTCAAAGCTGGGCATGTATTTATTCAAACTATCCCAAAGCTTGTCGCTGGTGGAAGAACCTGAATTGTGACAAGGAGGGCCAGGGTCACAGCTGAAAAACTGATACTGAATGTCAAGTCCAAGGATAGAGGCAAGGGATGAAATGGAGGCCATGGAGTTGAAGCCAAGAGGTCCATGAGCAAGACGGACTCGGTCTGAGGAACAGTGGCTCAGAACCAAGGACTTGAAAGGCTACTAAGTGCTACCCCGTGCCTGGGATGTGGTGTGGGGACAAGCATGTTGCCAGGAGGGACCATGCAAGACCGAACATGTCACATCTACTGAGCAAGCCTGTGGGTGTTATCTATGGAAAAGACATACATTTTAGAGAGCTAGTCATAATTTCAAATAATTATATACACATACACACCATATACATATACGCGCACATACACACATATACACAGGGTGGGGCAAAAGTAGGTTTACAGTTGTTTGTATGGAAAGTAGTACGGTAACTCATAAATAGTAATACAAGAATAAACTCTGTGCTTCGCCTACTCACAACTACAAACCTACTTCTGCCCAGCTCTGTATATTAGGTCTCTGGGGAAGTTTGTTGAAACTCAGTCAGTTCATCTTCCCTTTGATGTGAGAAAAGCAGAATCAGACTGAAATCTTTTTTTTTTTTTTTTTTGGCCTACTTGCCATTCATATGGGATGCTTGCTGGCCCTTTTATCTTTCGCTGAAATCAGAATCTTTTATGTCTGATGAATGTGCTGGTGCAATGCTACTGGGGCTTCAGTTGTGAGGCTATTTCCCCCCTCCGCCCCCGTCCCCCACCTATCTTCATATTTCTGATGACAGATAAAAAGCGTGGCACTTGTCAGCTGGGCACCACTGCAGCCAGCCAGCCAGTGTTCACTGGGTGCCCACAGGGTGCACGGCATCGCCCTGGGCACTTGCTTGAGCAGCTGATGGCCCCAACATCCCCTGCCCCGGATCCGGGCTCCCAACAGTGCCACAGGCCTGCATGGGCCTGGGGCATAGCCGCTCAGATAGGCAGGCCTGGCGAGTAGGTTCCAGGAGTATGAGGTTGGAATTTTGACGGGGCTGGAGAGGAGTGAGGTTTTGGTGGGTAGAACTCAAAAGGGCGCGAGAGGTTTTGTAAACAGCTACTCTAAGTGAAAGAAAGAGCTTCCACTAAGTTTGGTTTATACTGTCATCCTTGCTGAGGGGCAGGAACACCCACCCTCACGCATCTGGTAACTGACATATTATGGAAGGGTGTCGCCATAGCAAAGGCCACCCCTAGGGTGGGAGATGAGCTCAAGTTATCTGGGCCGGCTTCACCTGCTTACTTTCTACTTCAGGAAACTGTTCTCCATATATATACTCCGGAGGGTCGAGGTGGGGGATGCACTTTTAAATTGCATGAACATCGGGAGTGAGGTTTTCTCTGCCAACAATGGCTGCTGCCAACAAAGTGTAGGATGGGATAATGTCCCCATTTTTTGCATAAGGCATACAAGCCCAATTATGTCTGAATTAAACACCATTCCTCACTTCTGTCTCTGCCTAATGAAATTTCACTCAACCCAGACCTGGGAAATCAAAGCCAGTTTGAAGTGTTGGGGTGAAGGATTGTGGGTAAATTTTTCCTTCCTTTTGTTTTCTCAGAATACGTATTATTGTGACGTCTGTGTACTCCAGAAAAACAAATACCTGCTTTCTCAAAGAATGAAAGTTTGCCATTGCAAAGACAACGTCGGAGAGAATACAGGGCAGGGCAAAAGGAGGTGTGCAGTTGTGAGGACACGAAACCCAGAATTTATTCTCATATTATGATTTATGAGTTTTTGTATTATTTTCCATATGAGCAACTGTAGACCTACTTCTGCCCCACCCTGTATGCCTCTTCTTCATTTGAGAAGAAAAGTAAATCATACCTATTCTTGAAAATCCAGAGAAAATCCTATCTCCTCCATGAAATTCCTGTTGGACACCCCTGCGCCTCCTCAGTGCCCAGCACGTGGTGTCAGCCTACTGGTGGCTCTGAGGAGGACGCACGCAGGGCGAGCCGGTAATAACAATAACGGTTCCCACCACTGAGTGCCTACCAGGAGCCAGCCCTGGTGACAGCAGCTGTGTTAATCATCTCGGGTCCTCACGACAAACCAGCAAGGGAGGAGTTATATCCCGTGTTACAAAGGGTCCGGCTGATACTCAGACAGATGGGGTCCTTCATTGAGGCCACACAGTTAATAAACGGCAGACGTGGAACTTGCTTCCAGGTTTCCTGGACTCCAAAAGCCCTGCTCCATGTGGAGATCACAGTGACTTCTGCTTGGGCAGGACACATGTGGCCAGCAGTGTCCCACCTGGACAGGCCAAAGATTCACGAGCATGCCGGGGCCCCCTGAAAAGAGCTTTTAAATAACCCACATGAGGAAGCACCAGTCAGCCAGCCTAGTTTCTTGGTTTGCCCATTGCTCTGGCTTGAACTGTGGTTGAATGCACACCTTCCCCCTTTCAAACTTCACTAAATGTCAAGGTTTGATCAGCATGGGCCATGCTTTTCAGGCAGGGACGTGTGCACTGCTGTCCAGCCCAGCATGTCAACCGGGCGAGGGAGGGCTTCCCTAGGTACTCTCCACGGCAAGGCCAGGCGCGCAGCCCGCCTGGGGGTGTCCGTGCAGGTGGGAGTGGGCACGGGGGAGGTACCTACTAGGCACTCGCTGGTTTTCTCTTTTCTCTCCATTCACCCTGCATGCCTGTCCCTCGGGTTTGACTTGAAGGAAGATGCTGATGGTCAGCTGTACCTGGTTCAGAGCTTGTTTCTACAGTCTTTCTGTATGTGCTCGTTCGTTCGTTCGTTCATTCATTCATTCATTCATTCATTCATTCATTCATTCTTTATAGAGTGCCTATAGTTTTTGCTGGGCACTGTGTCCTCCGTGGGTGATAGAGAGATAAGAAAGACAAGGACCTTGAACAATCTAGGGGATGGAAAGGCACTCTGGGTGGAAAAAATATGTGATGTGCAGAAAGGACACACTTCCATATCCTGTGGGAACCCTGAGGTGCCATGAACCCTGTCTGGGAGGGGGAGTGGCGATGCTGGCGGGGCAGGGGGCACAGAGAAGTTTTCGGAGATGAGGTTGGCATCCGCGATGAATCTTGGAGGAGAAGCAAAATTGGATAGGCAGACACACAGGTCAGGAGGATTTGAGCGAGTGCTATGCAAAGGCCCCAAGATGCAAAGGAACATGTTTGCAAAGAAGGGGTTGGAAAGCTACTCTGTTGGTTTTTGCTTATATAAATCTGATACACCCTTTAAAGTCCAGCACAAGTCCCACTTTATGTAAGAGGCTGTCCTAGGCTACTCAGGAAACACCCTGGCCCCCTGAATATAATGCTATAGACTTATTTGCTGCACACGTAAACATCTGGTGCCCTGTGGTGTTACTTAACTTTCCAATGTATGCCTATTTTTTTTTCTGACTATACTGGTAGCTCCTGAAAAGCACGAAGCATAGCCTATATATATTCTGTTCCCCTACAATGACAGCATAGCACAGAGTACTGAGAAATATTTAGTATGTACCAAGAATGAGCCAGAAAAAGACTTAAGAGATTTTCCAGGGAACTGCCCCCACTTGACAGACGAAAGACCCAGAAAGAGGAAATCAATCACCCACATTTATGAATCCATTTGGTGGGATCGGAACCCAGGTCTTCTGATTCTCTGGCAGTGGTCTGTCTGCTGCATCAGTTGCCTTACTGCTGAATATATGGGTGAATGGACAGATGGATGGACATCATGGGTGTGTGACGTGTGTCGTTTTCAGCCTTGTCTCAATGTTGTCCCCTCTTCAGCCATTGGCTAGGCCTCTTCCCCTTTCCCCCATGGTGCCCCGACATGTTTTTTGGGGAGGAGACCTTGCAGTTCCAGAAGCTGAGACTCATCCTCAGTGGACTATCTGCCATCAGAGCCTTCTCAGGATACCTTTCACAGAGCAGCTGGCATTTGGAGGGAGGGGTAGGGGGGGACGTCATCGCCTGCTTTCGCTTTCAATTCTCCAGAAAGACAGGTCTTCCCATTGTCATTGGCAGGTGTTTTCAGAGTAATAATCAGCTGTGGAGTAGGAGGAGTATTCCACACATTTTTAATGAACCCAGATTAATAAGATGTCACAACGATAATGATTTTTTTTTTCAACTTTTGAATGAAGTCTCTCCTGTCTCACGGCCTTTGAGTGGGAAAATCTTTATGAGCATGGCTGGCAGCAGGCGATGCCCAGTAAGGGCCCAATCACGTACCGTGGTTTCTAAGCTGCCCTTTTTGCAGCTGTACCCCAGGATGTGGGCAGCCCCCCCATTTTAAAAATCAAAATGGGATAATAATGATAATTCCTTCTATTTGTAAAGAGCCACTTGCCCAGTACTTTGCACGTGGCAAACTCTTTATCTGCTACATTTATTTTTAAGCTGTCTTGATTGAGTTGATACAGTGTCCATCTTATTTATTTATCGACTATCTATTGAGCTCCTATTACCATTCTAAATATTAGAGGCACAGCAGTGAAAAAAGAAGACAATGCCCCTGATATTGCAGCATTTGCCTTTTTTCAAAATTGTCTTTTGATTTCGTAATAATTTCAGATTTACAGAAGGGTTGTAAAGATAGTACAGGGTGTTTATACAGTATATACCTTTCATCCATTTTCCCTTAGTGTTACTATCTTACATAACTGTGGCACTTTTATCAACACTAAAAAATTAACATTAGCACAACACAATTAACTAAATGAGAGGCTGTACTAAGATTCTACCAATTTTTCTGCTGTGAACCTTTCTCCATCACAGGAGCAAGGTGGGATCCCATATAAATTTAATTGTCTCCTCTCCTCAGTCCCCTCTAATCTGTGATAGTTCTTCAGTCTTTCCTTGTTTCTCATGATCTTTTTTTCTTAATAGAAAATTCTGAGAAACTGCAAGCCACTTTTCAATTTTTAGTAGTAACTAATGTCCCAACCCTGTAAATAAATACTTTTGAAAGCATGAACATATAATTATTCACCGATTTTAAATTCTTGACCTCTGGCATACATGTTACACTGTGGTTAATTTTCTAATTAATAAAAAAGCATTTACAATTGAATGCACATCTTTTTTAAAAATTTAAAATAAATTTATACCCCCTTCACCCATTTCTCATACTCCCGAGCCCTACCTGTGGCAACCACCAATTTCTTCTCTATGAGCTTGTTCTTTTTTGTGTGTGTGTGAGGTATGTGTGTGTGTTAAAATCCCACATATAAAGAAGAACAGATGGTATTTATCTTTATCTTTCTGATGTATTTAACTCAGCATAATGCACTCAAGGTTCATCCGTGTTGTCGCAAAGGGCAAGATTTCATTATTTTTTGTGTCCAAATAATATTCCATGGTATATAGAGACCACAATTTCTTTATCTATTCAGTCATTGATGAACATTAGGTTGTTTCCATATCTTGGCTATTGTAAATAATGCTGCAATGAATATGGGTGTGCAACAGCTTTTCAAATTAGTGTTTTCATTTTCTTTGGATACATACCCCAAAGTGGAATTGTGGGATCATATGGTAGTTTCATCTTTAATATTTTTGAGGAAACTTCATACTGTTTTCTATAGTGGCCGCACCAATTTATATCCCCACCAACTGTGCACGAGGGTCCCCTTTTCTCTACAACTCCATTAACACTTGTTATTTTTTGTCTTTTGATAATAGCCATTCTAACAGGTGTAAGGTGATACCTCATTGTGGTTTTGATTTGCATTTCTCTGATAATTAATGAGGTTGAGCATCTTTTTATGTACCTGTTGGCCATCTGTATGTCTTCTTCAGAAAAATGTCTATTCTGGTCCTCTGCCCATTTTTAAAATTGGATTGTTTGACTGTTCTTCGCGATTGAGTTGTATAAGTTCTTTATATGTTTTGGATATTAGCCCCATATCAGATATATGATCTGCAAATATTTTGTCTCACTCTCCTGGCTGCCTTTCAATTTTGTTGATTGTTTCTTTTGCTGTGCAGAAGATTTTTAGCACGGTGTAGTCCCACTTATTTATTTTTGCTTTTGATGCTTGCTTTTGGACTCAGATCCAAAAAATCATCCCCAAGACCCATGTTAAGGAAGTTACTGCTATGTTTTCTTCTAGCAGTTTTATGTTTTCATGTCTTGCTTTTCAATTCTTCAATCAATTTTGAATCAATTTTTGTGGAAGATAGTGGTCCAGTTTCATCCCTTTGCATGTGGCTGTCCAGTTTTCCCAACACCACTTATTGAAGAGATTGTCCTTTCCCCATTGTATATTCTGGCCTCATTTGTCATATATTCATTGGTCATATATGTATGTGTTTATTTCTGGTCTCTCTATTCTGTCCCACTGATCTAAGTGTCTGTTTTTATGCCAATACCATACTGTTTTAATTACTGTAGCTCTGTAATATAGCTTGAAATCGGGAAGCATGATGCCTCCAGCTTTGTTCTTCTTTCTCAAGATAGTTTTGGCTATTCAAAAAAAATTTTTTTCTGTTTCCATACAAATTTTAGAATTATTTGTTCTATTTATTTGAAAAATGCTATTGGAGTTTTGATAGGGATTGCTTTGGGTGGAATGGACATTTTAACAGCATTGAATATTTCACTCAAGAGCACAAAATATTCTTTTATTTTTAACATCTTCAATTTCTTTCATTATTGCCTAATAATTTTCAATAAAGAGGACTTTCACCTCCTTTGTTAAGTTTACTCCTAGGTATTTTATTCTTCTGATGTAATTGTAAATGGGATCATTTTCTTTATTTCTCTTTCTGATAGTTCATTATTAATGTATAGAAGTGTGACATATTTTTTTTGGACTCCACAACTTTACTAAATTTGTTTATTAGTTCTCATAGTTTTCTTTTGATAAAGTATTTAGGGCTTTCTATATAAAATACCATGTCGTCTACAAATAGTGACAGTTTTACTTCTTCCTTTCCAGTCTGGATGCCTTTTATTTCTCTTTTTTGCCTAATTGCTCTGGCTGGGACCCCTGATACTATTTCAATAAGAGTGGTGAGAGTGAGCATCTTTGTCTTGCCCCGGAAAGGCAGCTTTTCAGCATTGAGTATGATGTTACTTGTGAGTTTGTCATGTATGACCTTTGTTGTGATGAAGTACATTCCCTCTAGAGCCATTCTGTTGAAAGTTTCTTTTTTTTAAATCATAATGGATGTTGAATTTTGTCAATTTTTTTCTTGCATTTATTGGAATGATCATATGATTTTCATTCTTCATTTTGTTAATGTGGCACATCACATTTATTAATTTGTGTATGTTGGATCATTCTTGCACCCCAGGGATAAATCCTCTTTGATCATGGTATGTGATTCTTTTAATATATTGTCGAATTTGGTTGCTAATATGTTATGAGGTTTTGCATGTGTGTGTTCATCAGGGATATTGATTTGTCATTTTATTTTCTCGTGGTATCCTTGTCTGATTCTGGCATCAGGGTGATGCTGACCTCATAAAATGAGTTCAGAAGAGTTCCCTCTTCTTCAATTTTTTGGAAGAGTTTGAGAAGAACTGATATTAATTTTTCTTTGTTTGATAGAACTTACCAATAAAGTTGGACTTTTGTCTGTTGGGGGTTTTTTGACTACTGATTCAATTGTTCTCCTCGTATTTTCTATTTCATCATGATTCAGTCTTGGTAGGTTGTATGTTTCTAGAAATTTATTCATTTCTTCTAGGTCATACAACTCATCGACACATTAGTATTCATAGTAGTCTCTTAGGATCCTTTGTATTTCTGTGATATCAGTTGTGACACCTCTCTCATTTCTAATTTTACTTGAGCCCTTTTTCTTTTCTTTTCTTTTTCTTTTTTTGGTGATTCTAGGCAAAGGCTTGTCAATTTTATTTATCTTTTCAAAGAACCACCTCTTAGTTTCATCGATCTTCTCTATTGTCTATTTCCTTGTTTTTCATGATCTTAACACTTTTGAAAGGCACTTATCAGCTATTTTGTACAATGTCCCTCAATTTGGGTTTGTCTGATGTTCTCATAATAATATTAGGATTATGGATTTTTGGATGCATATTACAAAGGTAAAGTGCCCTTCTCATCGCATCATATCAGGTTACCTGATAGCCACATGACATCCCTAGTGATATTAACCTTGATCACTTGGTTCAGGTTTCTCCTCTCCAGAATTACTGTTTTTCCCTTTCTATCCTCTATTCTTTGGAAGCAAGCCACTAAGTCTTGCCCACACTCAAAAGAAGGGGAATTCGTGGAGTTGCTTTTTAATGAAAAAACATATAAAATATTCAAGTGAATGAGTAAACAAGAAAAACGATCTGTGAGTGATAAATCCTAAGCAGAGAATTAAAACAGGGCGGTGCAACTGCAAGCGACTGATGATTAGGGACAATTTCAGCTGAGATCTGAATAACAAGGAGTCAGCTATGAAAGTGACAGAGGGAAGAGAGAACAACTTCTAGTACAGGAGCGAGCTTGGCATTGTCACACCATATCACTCCCCTCCAGTGACCCCCTTCCCATTCAGAGGGGAAGCCAAAATCCTCACACTGTTCCCCCAAACCAGCACGATCGGCCCATCCCCAGCCCTGCCTCTGACCTCCTGCCCTGTCCACTTCACACCCTTCTGACCGCCTCGCGGTCTCTCCAATGCGCCAGGCAAACTTTACGCTCACGCCTGTCACTCCTTGCTCCTTCTGGGGAAATGCTTTTCTTCCACCTACCTTCAGGGCCAGCTGCCTCACCTTCTTCAGGTTTTGCTCAAATGTCATCTTTTCAGTAACGCCTACCTGGGCCTTCTTGTTAAAAATAGAAACGTGCCCTCATTGCTGGCACCTTCAAGTTGCTTAACCTGCTCTCCTTGTAACCCTGCATTACCTTTAGCTTCACACACACACGCCAGGTCCAGTGTGTGAGAAAGGGCCCCTGTCGATAGGAACATCAACGCCGGGGGCAGAGGAAAGTCCCTGGTATATAATCGTGTCTTGGGCACTTTATTTAGCTAACTAGGGCCTGCCTGACAAGCTAGGAGGCAATGGTGGCTCTTTCATATCCGCCTCCTTAATGCTGTGTTTTTTCTTTCTGACTGACAGTGACCACGGCCAAGTTTACAAGCAATCAACCCTCCTTCCTTGCTTCAGACACTGCCTACAGCTCAGGAAAGAGTGAATTCTCATGCTCTCTCTTCATTTGCTGATGATTAAAGAGGCAGCTGCCTCCTGTTCCCACCAGCCTATGCATGAGAAAACTATTTTGAGGAGAAACTGAGTGGGTTTCCAGTATTTCTAAAAGAAATATGATCCAGGATTTCTAGCGCTTCCTTTACAGTCGACGTTTCGGTCCACCTCTTGCCCACTCGCCAGATCTCTAGCCCCAGGCAGCCCTCTCTAGGGGCATCCCAGTGGGATAGACAAACCTGACCTGCTAGCCGCTATGCGATGACGGTAGACAGCAGACGCCTGGAAGGACCAGAAGGGAGAACTGGGAACTGCAGCTGGCACGTGTCGTACTGTATCACATCCTTTCTGCTACATGTCATAAATGTCTGTTTTTTCTAATGATGTGGATATCGAGGTGACATGTCTTTTCAAAAAACACTTTTGAGGAGACGTAAATCTTGAATAGGCATCTCTTTCAAATGGTTAATGAACTAGGACAGAAGATGGATCGGGGAGGCACAAGTCCTTCTTTCTATTTTATAGCTGAGAACACGGAGGCAGAGATTGGTAACTACCTTGCCCAAGGCTAGGACCAGCAGCAGAGCCAAGAATTAAGTCCATGCAGCCTGGAGGTATCCATAACCCCATGCCAGCAGCTTTAATGCAGAGAGTGAGAGGCCTCCCCTTTGTGTTCCCGACCTTCCTCTAGCACAGAACTTCGCCTGAATGGCTAGATCTCCCTACCTGAAGAGAGCCTCCCCGGGGACACAGACTATGCATTACTCGTGTTTGAACCCAGAGCTGGCAAAGCAATTCACACAGCAGAAATGCAAACATGTATCTGTGAGGAATAAATACACTTCATTAAACAGAGTTTGGAGATTATTCATTATTTCGGATTCGTCATTCTTCTGTATCTTTGATGAGAAAGTTATTAGACGCACTGGGTAGACTTTGTCAAGCCTTCTGATGTGAAGATATATTCTCCTGAGTCAGATTCTCTTTCTGAAGGTGTTGGCATTATTTCCTAGTAGAAATGTTTTGTAAATCTGGCCAGAAAATCAACAGGGACTTAAGCAAGGTTAAAGGGATTAACATGTATTTGCAGTGAAGTGAATCGTGCTATAGCTAAGGAAGTAGTTGGTTTTGCAAATTTAACCCTGATCCCCAGCTCTTATCTCAAGCAAACATTCTTTTTCCTTTGAAAAAAGAAATTGAATTCATGCCAGTATGGAAAAAAAATGCATCTTCAGTATTAAAGGTCCACTGTTACTGAACTTTACTTATAATTAAAACGAGCACCAAAATTAAATAATATATCCTGCAATGTTGATCAAGCTCAGCCTCTGCCCCAGAAAGCTCTGTGTTTCTAACTTGTTGGCATTTTCAGAACATTATTAATGAGAACTATCCCAATGGGAATACCCTGGACCTGGGTATTGACAAGGATTTTGGAGAGTATCCTACCTCTGGGATTCTTAAAAAGTTAAGTCAACACAGGGAAAGAATGAGTCCTTGGGTTGCTGCAGTGCTTTGGAAGGGACAGATGCTAGACACAGTTGTCGTAGGCTAACGACCCACGCTCACCTAAAATGGTCTCTGACTGACACCAGGTTGCTGGAGGGACTGGCCACACAGGATGGTTCACACCAACAGGCTTAATACTGAGAAGGTCAAAACGGTGGCCAGTCGATGAGCAATTGTGAACAACAGAAACGATTCTTTCTCTTTTTTGCTCTGCGTTCTAGAAACTGACAGTGAGATAAGAGGAGGAGCCATATCTAAAGGGCCATTAATTATGTTTGAAATGTTCCCCTTGTTCTTTGCAGGGGAGTCCTTTTTTTCACTGTTCTATCCCAATGTTAGACTGTATCCACCTCCAGGTCCATGTTACGTTTTGTTTTGTTTTTTTTGAAATCTGAGTCATCTTATTAGCCCACTACGGGAGAAGCAAACAGATGGAGAGGGAAGGGGCTGGAAGCAAACATTCCTGACATCCACTTTGCCAGACAGTACTTGCTAAAATTCTTAACCTCGCACTCTCTCATTTCATCCAAACAACCACCCTCCCAAGCTGATATTGCTATTACCACTCCTCTCATCTGGGAAGAGCTTATGTGGTTTGTTGGAGGGCACGGAATAAGTGGCAGTGCCAGCATTTGAATGCATTTGCTTAACGCCAACCTCTAAGCAACTCATCTGAGCCCACCTGCAGTTTATGCATTGGCACCAAGGAAGGAGGGGGGAGCAGTGCCAGCAGCCAGGAAGACAAACGCCAAGGCTGTGACGTGCCACGGATGCCCCTGTGATGAGTAAGATTGTTGTGATACTCGATCACAAGATGCTAAATTCTTTTAGAGCACATTACGGATTGACGACAGTTAATTCTTTCCATTAATAAGTGATATTCCTATTTGTCTGGGAGGCTGTCATCCTATTTTCACCATGTTCACATATGTCTTTCAAGATCCTGTGCAGGTCAGAGAGCCTTCTCCAACATCGAGCCCAATGTGTCCGCAGCACTTTAGCTTGTAGATTTTGTTAGGCTGAAGAGAACGCAACTACTTCTCCTCCCCACCACAGTAGACATTCTTGGGGTGCTCACAGTGACAACACCTGCCTTCTCCATA